>BMAV01021796.1:0-89980 GCA_019973955.1 Trichonephila inaurata madagascariensis
ACACAGGTTAGATGTAAATAAGATAATCTTTAAAAGGATAGAAGTTTTAGTAGTAATGGCAATTTAGAAAAGTTCAGTTCAGAAAAATATAATTTGATGAGGTTCCTAGAATCAAGACACAATCCCCCATTCAACCAAGGAAAACATATCATTGTAGCCCACTTGGAAAATTTGGGATTAGTTTGGGACGTTGGTATTAAACCCAAGGTAGGAAGATTATATTCAAACTCGAAATATTATTGAGATTTAAAAGGGGTGGATATAATTAAAATTATTTGATAAGCGCTGTGTTAATTAAAGCTACGTTTTTTTTGGTTTTTATTCCCTTAATATAAGTTGTTCGATATCTAAGAACTAAGCAAATTTTAATAAAAGTAAAATTTAAAAAAATTCTAAAATGTCTCATATCATTTCGAGAATCCCACTCCTCTAACTTACGCTGAAACCCCACGATATTGTCGTCGAAGGTCGACCATGTCGCAAGAGAGTAAAAAAATTAAACCACGAGTAGCCCAAAACTTTTATTTTTTTTTTAAATTTTTTTCGTTCGAGGAAAATTCTAGCAATAAATTGATACAATTTTTTTTTCACTGTCTTAATTTCTATTAGCAATTTTAAGCATTCAAAGAATCATTCACAGTTGATTTCATCATTAATTTTTAAAACAATGGAAAATTTTGAGGAAAATTAAATTTTTTTAAAAACAATTTTTAAAATTTTAGGTTACAACTGTTTTCCCTGTAGCCGGGGAAAAAAACTACTACAATAATTTCTAAAATTAAAATTTAAAAAAATTAGAATAATTCATATGTAAAGGCATTGTTTCACCGAATAATTAGTTCTTCGTTCTACATGTTTTGGTTACAACACTACTCAAAAAAAATTCTGCTCGATTCATTATTTGAAGGAATTAAAAAATATCTCTAAAAACGAAACCTACAACTAAATCTCATTCCAATTTTTAAATAAAATTAAAGAAACAAAATATAAAAAATACTAATTGGCCAGGATCTTGTAATTGTGAAATTATTTGTTAGAAAAATATGAAAAAACACAAACAATAGCTATTATATCCACAAAAATCATTAAAACCATAGAAATAGCACTAAAATCAGAACATTTGTTTTGATTTTTGTTTTGAATTGTAGAAACATTCCAAACACTTCTTCAAAAATAAGTTTTTTCAGTTTTATTTAAACTTTTAAATACAAAAGTAATTTATTTACTTAAAATAATTCCATGTAAGAGAAGAATATCTGTGGAAATTTGCTTCACTGCTACATTTATTTTTATTTGAAATTCTTCTAAGTTTGTAAGAATTTTAATTGCTTAAATTTAAATTTAAAGTACTATAATTCATTTCTCAATTTTTATTATTTCTCTTATTTTCCTTGAATCAAGTTTTCTCTGTACATTTCTTGACAACTTTTAAAAACAGATTTCAAAGTTTCATTCGTATATCTGATTCTGATTATGCTCTAGATTCAGCGATACTCAACCTACGGCCCACCGAACCTTTTTTAAGTGGCAGGATCATGGCCCATTTCTCTGAGAAATTCACTTATTTAAGAACATTGTATTAAAAATTTGGTGTTAAATTCTTTGTCAAGAAATCAAATTTATCAATTTTGTTTTTTGCTGCCAGTGTCGTACGGGTACGAATTGATATTCTTTTTCTATTTGGAACTATTAAGATTAGTAATAACAAACAACAGAAGAGTAGCGACAATTTTATGGGTGGAATTAATTTTTAACTATCTTTCATATCTTAGAAACGAAAAATATTTGAAGAAAATATATTGTTTCAAGACGATTAAGAGGTTGACTATTCTGTAGTAAAAAACAAACATGGATCAGTAATTGTTTGATTTGTCACAAAAGTGCTGTATTTAAAAAATACCAATAAACAGAAATCATTCAAGGGCACTTTTCCTCGAAGATCTCTTTCAAAAGGTGATAAATAGGCTTTCATGAATAATCTTAGCAACGGCAACAAAGTGTTTTGTCAGTGGTAATATCACAGCGGTAACAAAGGCATAATATGGTTTGTTATATTATTGGAATCATTAAAATTTACTATGCGAAATTTGAGGGGGTTTTTTTTAAATGCTTCTATTTAGTGTTAATCAAAAAAAAAACAAAAAAAAATAATTAAAAAAAGCAAAACACACACAGGAGTAATAATAATTTGATTAATTTTCCACATTTTAAATTTCTAATGTTATCTTGGTCTTAAAGCATCCCCCTCCCCTTTTTCCTAACTTTGCGGCCCGCGTGAAATAGAAACATATGTGGCCCGCGGGGGAAAAGGTTGACACATGTATGCGGCAAAGCAGAAAAAAAGGTTGAATATCTCTAGATTAAACGTTCGAGTGAGAAGCCCGATTGGTGTTAAGTAATCGAACTTTTTTTTCTTTATGCTTCATTTTAACGTCATGAAAACCCCACGGAAATTTAAAAATTTTTTTCCCGAAAAAAAAAAATTATCAGAGTTTTCTGAATTTAATTTTGTTACGCTTTTTCAAATAAAATTTTAAAAAGATTTTTAATAAACAAGATTAAAAATTTTAAAATTAATTTATTATTTTTTTTTAAAAAAATTGATTTGAACTAAAAATAAAATCCATGAAAGATAGTTAGTGATTTGAAAAAATAAAAATTTTTTAATTTAAATTGTTAATCTAAATTTTTTTAAAATTTTGCATTTTTAAAATTATTTGTAGAAAAGTTTTTTTTTATTTTTTTTTATTTTTTTTTTTTTTGAATTTATTTTTTGGGAAAAATTTTTAAATTTTTTTTTAAAAACTTTTCCCTTATTTTAAAATCAAAACCTTTTTTGGGTTTTTATTTTCTTTTCAAAAATTTTTTTGAAAAAAAAAAATTTTCAAATTTTTTAAAAAAAAATTTAAATTACTTTTATTCAACTGTTAAAAAATGTTTTTTTTTCTTTTACAAAAGTTTTAAAAAATAAAAATTGCCCTTTGAAAAAACAAAAAGGGGTTATCTGTTTATTCTCAAAAATGAGGGGTTTTTAGTTTTAAAAAAAAGGTAAATAAATTTTAATACAATTTACTTTTTTTTAAAAAAAATTTTCAACACCCACAAAAAAATTTTTTTTAAAAAAGGGGTAAAATTTTTTGGAAAAAAGTTAAAGAAAATATGATCGATTTTTAAAAACTAAAAAAAAAAATTTTTCAAAGGAAAATTTTTTTTTACTCTTTTCATGTTTTTATTATCTTTAAATGTTACCGGGAAATATGAAAAGCCAATTTAAAATGAAGGAGGGTTTTTCAAATATGGGTATAAAACATTTTTCCAAAAAAAAACCTAAAATCAAATGTTTTTCTAAAAAAAATTTAACCCCTTAAAAAAATTTTTAAAAAATTAAAGGAAAATTTTTCCAAAAAAAATTTATGCTTTTTCTTATTAAGGAAAACACAATTTTCATATAAAAAAAAGAACCTACTTGTTGCAACATGGTAGGCTTGAATGACATTTTGAATTACATTTCATTACATTTTTCACGAAAAAACAATTCTTATTTTGGAACTTTGTTTTACACAACATTTCACTTGGCCGCTTCCATTGAACTGAGCAACTGCAACTGACAGGAGAGGAATTTTATGGTCAGGAATATCTTCAATTCTAAGCAAGTTCTGGAGGCATAAAATAAATTGTGATTTCGTATATACTTATTTTAAAATTAGTTCAGAAGTTCCACTTCGAATTACCCACCCATTACAAGTGACAACATATTGGTCTTCGGAAAAAACCACAGGTTCCTCCACAATACCTTTTTTTAATAATCTGTTTTTTCTGGCGTTTACAAAGGTGAATGTACAGTTCAATATCATCACGTGTAACATTTTTGTATGCGGTCGAATGTTCTTTCAGAATTCTGTCACGTCCTCAGAATCCGTGACGTTATATTGTGCTTCCCAACATTTTTATCTTCTGTACCAGTCAACGCTTGATAATTTTACCGCTGAGGCTGGGACGTTGATTATTTATATTTTAAATTATTTTGATTTAATAATTTAATCGTATTTAAGCATGCCTTCAGAATAAAATTCAGTTGCACCCAAAATGAATATAAAGTGTAAATATAAAGTGAAAGTCGCACAAACACGAAAGAAATACACCGCAGTAAATAAAATGGAGATAATTTGAGTGGCCACGTGAGTGTTCCACTAATGTATGGTACTGACGCCATCTTTAACAGGACTTTCCACAAATATCACATCATAGCAACCAATAGTCTCTGGGTTCCTTCTTAGTAGTCATTTTGGCCAGTTATTAACTTTGTGATATAGCCCCCCTTTGGTGACCGTATCTTTGATTGTCAGCGTGAGCTAAAGGTGTGGGGTTTTCTAAAGTAAGAGACATTTTAAATTCTTAATATGACTTTATTAAGATTAGAACTTAAATGTCTAACAATTTAGATAAATTTAAATAAGTGAAAATCTAGAATGAACGAACACACAGTGATAGTTAAACCGAATCACCTAATTTAGACCACTTTCTTTCGTTATAATTATTTTCTGCCTACCTTACTTAATATGTACAAGTCCTAATATCAAATAATCAGTCCTACCTTAATCCAAACTAAGATTCGATCTCTATATAGAAACGCCTGGGCGCGCGTGCAATGGTATGCACCTTGTAGTAATGGCTGGGTTTCCAGGTAACTTTTCGAGTGGCTGTCAATTCACGCTTGTATCTCTTCAAACATAAATTTCCAAAAATTGCCATTTTGCTTACTGAAACTTCTGTTCTTTAAAAGCTATCTATTTTGCATTTCTTGTTCGCGGCTGGCTTCTTGGGTTTTGGATTTGGAAAAGAGTGCCATTAATCTTGGCCATCAAAGAACAGAGGTTATGTTAAAGAAGAAGCGTGAGCCCGTGCAACTCCACTCAAGAAGCAAAACGTGATTTATTCGAGGGTCTTAATGACCGTTAAGAGATTATGTGCCTAAATTTTTATTTCTTAATCTCCACACTTTCCAAGTTTTATTTAGAGTTTAACGCTTGAATCATCCTTTTTAACTATTAATTTTCAATATTCAGCAAACTTTAATTTTCATTATTCATCTTAAATTTAATTTTTAATATTCCTCCTTAATTTGAACTCTTGACAGCTGCAATAAGTTGTACTCAATTAGTTAGACCAACATTAACAGTTATGAATTTTAATCATGGTAGATTCTCACTTTTACATAAGATATGTGGGCATGCCTCATCCGAGCGGTGGGACCGGGGAAAAAACCATCTTTGACTTAGATGGAGTAAAAAAACGAGGTCCACACATGCCCCTTAACTAACTTAAATCTACTTAAATGCTACTTATAATCTATTACAATAGGCTTCTTTCCAGTGCTTTTCCATGAGGTTTCCTTTGTCTGACGACTTAGGTGATACCAGAAAAATATTTTGTAAAAAATTACTTCCATTGTCCTCTTCTAATTGGAATTTAGGGTCTGTCACCCTGAAATAAAAAACTCTTCATCATGTATTCTGTGACAAATTTTTCCATAAATCGCGCAGCACCGTTAATATTGTGTTAGTAACAGTCTACGCCGCGTTTCCATGAACCAGATGTACATTAATATGACAATACAACAGCTATATATACACTATACAGTACAAACATATTTCAATAGAAATCATTCAAAACAAATAACCAAAGGAATTGTGCACATCTCGGTGAAGTCATACATCAGAAGTACACAAATGCATGATACAATGGTTTTCTCCATCAATTGAGAGAAAAAAATTTTTATAAGTCAAGTTCAAAAGATATACACTCATTTTTTTTTGTGTTTTGCGCGTTTCACTTACGTAATTCGCGAACCGGTCGGGCCAGCTCCCAAAACAGGACATATTCCGAAAGATCTCGTCGAGTGCTTTAGAGTATATATTTTTTGGGGTCCTGTCTCGAAGGGGCGTGGGAATCAGGGGACCACTGAAGCACGATTTTTCAATTAAAATTGCAGTCCAGTTTTTTCCTGGTGACAACTCATAATGTGCGTATTTAATAGGGCTTTCATTTTCTTCAAAATTTCTAGAAAAATAACCCAATAAACACAAGAGTTATTCCAAATACAGTGTCAATTTCGAGGTGGGGACTTAGAAAAATTCGCCTCCTTTTGCAACATTTTGAAGGATCGTGTCAACTTTTTCTTGGCGTTCATAAATTTTAAATACCGACCGTGACTTGCTTCTCTGCAACCAATTCTTCCGACCACTTGGTGGAAAGAATATAAAATGAAACAACCTGGCTTAGGAGCTTTTACGGCTTGGCGTCTCCTACTAAGAACCTCCAAGGATAAGGTACTATTGGTCTTCGCTCCTCTTCTCATTTCTTGGCTGCTCACGGTGAGGATTTTTCTTTTTGTTGGTCTTCCTGCTCCTTGAACTTGCCTGCTCCCTGATGTAGGATCACCTTTAGTTTTCTCCTCGGCTGTTTCTGGCCGATCTGACTTCACTTTACTGGTTGGTCAGGACTCTGATCTTGCTTCTCTCTCTATCTTCCAACTACTGCTCCTTCCGTTCAGGTTCCTCTTCCTACTTATATAAATGTTAGTAGTATTATTAGGCGATAATTTTCTACTTTTTATAATCTACAAGTTTCTGCAGCTTTTCTTTGGGGTCCACTTGATCAGATCCATGTGATAGTTAATATCTAATCTTTCTGGCGTTTTCAACTTTAATCTTTTCTTTTATTATTTGAGAAAGAGCTAGGTGATGATCTGATAAGTGGTCCTTGCTATCGAAGCCTATGTGTCTCTCACCTTGATCTGACTTAGATTTATCCCTTTTTTCTATAACTCACGCTTTACGCATCTGACCCTTTTCCTGCAAATTGTGACTCATTTGTATCTTCGTTGTACGCTTTCCCAACTACTCGTTTTCCCGACGTGAGAATATGTGCTATCCAGAAACTTCCTGTTCCTATCACGAAATATCGTCACACATTCCCTATGATGATATATTCTCATTGATCAACATTGACATTCACTTATTTTTCTGACTGCCATATGATGACATTATTCTTTTTGCCTATAACTTCTATATGGACCTTCTGAAATTTTGGTTTAAACTTGGCAACAATTTCACATTTGCTGCTGAACTAAAGGGTGTTTCCCCAACAGACCTAGTCATTCACCTTAATTTGTACATCACGCTTCACACGTCTATTTTAATACTTCTCCATTTTCATGTTCAGCTTTTTGTGATTTCCGTCTAGCCCTCTCATCCGACAATTTCAATATCTCCTACTGCAAACTTGGCTCCGTCCGATGCCATGATTAATTTTTGAAATAGAAGGTAAATCAACTTTCCACGAACAAAAAATACTGCCACAGGGGTTTTGCCCATCGTTTCATTCACTTTCTGCTGTACGAATGGCGTAGAAGCCTGCGTAAGAGGTGGTCCCAAGTATCGTGTTGGTCATTTACATAATTTGCAATCATTTGCACTATATCGCTATTTACTCGTTTCTTGTTCTATGTAAGGTCTATATGCAACAGTCTTCACGTGCGTTATGCCCTGTCTTTCACTTAAATATTCAAAAATATCGGATATAAATTGGGGCGGTTATCACTTATTAATTTTATTGGGCTCCAAACCGCAATATAAAATTATCAAAAAGTATACGCTTATTACACACGGAAGCGAGGCCTTTAAGGTATGATTTCAGCCATTTGCTGAAATGATCGTGATACTGTATATCAATTTGCGTCTCATTCTCACTGATGCTTAAGGGTACCGGACCTAACAATCTAACATGGTAACCATTTGGATAATTTACATTACAATCAGACAATTGACCAGCTGGTAACGCGTTTTTATAATTATTAACTTGGCACATATGGCATGAAGAGACATATTGATCAATAAATTTACTACTCACTTATACGAGGAAGTAACAAATGTCCCTTATTTTATGATAAGTCTGTGATATCTCGGGCTGCTTCTTCCTGCTCCTACCCGTTCTTTGACGGCCACGATTAATGGCAAAACTTTTTTCCAGCAATTCCAAGAGGAAAAACAGAAGCAACAATGCAAACCAGGGTATCCTTTAAAGGATAGAAAGTTTGAAGGTGAGAAATAATGGCAATCTTAAGCTTGGTGTGGATCAAGTGGAGGTGAGATTGGGTGGCTACTCAATGCAGGGGCATACAACTTCGTTAATAATTACAAAGGAAGGATTGCGGCTATGGTCTGCCTTACCAGAAGTATCCAGAATCGTCAGTCTTCAACCAAGGTGAAGATTATATTTAAAAAGCTAGTATAATATAGAAAGCGAGATTGGGCAGATGGTGGTATATTTTGATAAAGTGATCTAGTTGTGCGATCTGACTTAAATAATCGGCATACTTTGGTTTATTCTCACTTAATATAAGTTTGTTCGTTATATAAGTAATTTAAGTTAAATTCTTAATAAAGTTGTATTAAAATTTATAGAATGTCTCATCTTCGATAATCCCACATATAACTTACGCGGAACCCCCAAGACATAATTATCGACACAGATGGCTATATCACGACATCTACTGTTCTTCTTCTAACACCAACTCCTAAGTTCTTTTGACGGCCACGATTAATGGCAAAACTTTTTCCAACCCAATACCAAGAAACGGAACAGTATGCAAATGGGATATACTTTAAAGGGTCGAAGGTTTGGTGAGATAGGACAGCAAGCCTAAGAATAATAACTTGGTATGGAATTGTTCAGAGATAAATGTTAGACGTCCTACATCTGGAAGAAGGATACGATCATCGCCATTAATTATAAGAAGGATTAAGCATGATTATTCTCTCCTACCAATAACATAATAGGAATATCTTCAACCTAGGAAGGGAAGGTGACTCTATAAAAGGTAATATTTTGTATAGGAGATTTATATTGAACAGTTAAATAAATATAATTAATATAAGTGATCTAGTTGTGCGATCTGACTTGAATATTAGTAGTGGTGGCTTATTCTCACTTTAAGAAGTTATTATTTAGAATTAAGTAATTTAAGTTATTCTTAATAAAAGTTGTGTTAAGAATCCAAAATGTCTAATCTTTTTAGATAATCCCACACCTCTAGCTTACGCGGATCACGTAAGACATGGCTATCGCAGGATGGCTATGTCTCAATGGCCTGAACTCTTTTAATTCTGGGTTAGGTAATGCGAGGTGGATGTAATGTATTACCTGAAATGTATTTTTCAGGGTTGGGAACGTGCAGAGTTCCTCGAAACAATAGATAACCAAATACAGTTGCCCAGAAATCCCAGTAATCACAATGTGTGCTTACTTGAGATCATCTGGGGAAGGGCTCAAGATTAATTTACTCAATATTTGGATCGGTGTTTGATGCAAAATACAGCCACGGATTTCGCGCAGCTCAAGGCTGAATGCTTGAAAGCTTTTCCACCAATCAAAAATAAGAAAAGAATTGGAAGCCAGATTTTTTAGCTTCACAGCAGGGAAGAAATCAGGAACCCACTGATTTTTGTGTACGATTTATTAAAATAGAGAAAAATTTAGAGCTACCTAGGAATGTCACAGGCAGGAATTGGTGGATCATATTTTTAGTTCGACTCGAACCACAGATCCCAGAGACTACGTGGAAGTGCGCAATCCACAGAGCGTGCAACTTTTGGAAGTCTTAGCTAAATTCGAAGAGGTATTCTTGCAAATTAAAGGGAGCTTCACAGAATAATGATGATAATGTAGAAAGAAGAGGTCAAAACATAGCATAAGGGCCTAATTTTGATGCTAATGGTAGAAACTGGAGGAAATTCTGAGGTTGGACGTGAACCAAATAACGGGGGTAGAAATGATTTTTATGAGAATAGCCGTCAACAAAGTAATAGAGGGTTCGAGAGGAATAGATTTCAGAATAGTGATCAGAGATTCCATATAGGAGTTTTCCAATTTCGAAGTAGACTGAAATGATAATTTTAATAAGAGGGACCAAGAAATAAGAGTTCAGTGAAAATTTCAGTCGAGGCGATGATTACAAAGGGACGATTAAATATTGTAAAAGTTAAAAGATCAACCTCAAAAAGTATCGACAAAGAGAGAAACACCAATTAAGCTTTCTCCGATATGTATATATCATCCATCAAGAACTTCCCCGTTCCTGTTTTATTAAATAACACATTTTTGAAAGCTCTATGGGACACCGGAGCAGATAAATCATTTTATATCGGAAGGAAGAAGTATATAGAAAATATTTTTTATAAGCAAATTAAAATCCTTGAGCCAGGTAATAACAGCACAGAGTGCGGAAATGTAAAACATGGGGATTGTAGAATTGAATATTCATGGAACAATTTGAAGAACTTGGTCATTTCATGTGTTGACAGATTTACGTCACCCATGTATTCTCGGTATTGATTTTATAAGTGGATCAAAGATTATTTTAGATTTTGTTCAGAAATCGTTGAAAATTCAAAGATTCGCTGGTTGAAGATAATAAGGTAGATAAAGGGAATTTGCGAGTTAATGGGTCTAAAATGAAGTTAAATATTGTGGCTAATGTTTTACCGAAAAAATCATGTGGAAAGATATAGTAGGAAAAAGTTGGTTATTGCCATAATCCCGGGCATTTTAGTACTTACTTCGCGGGGAACAGTTAATAACAGAACAAAATGACCCAGAATTAGGTCATATCTATAGATATTTAGAAACCCGAATAACTCAGGTTAATGCAACGATATGTGAGAATTGGTCCCACGATTTCCGTCTAATTGAAGGCTTGTTATTTTTATGCGAGGAAACGCGCAACGTCGTTAGATGAAATAACGTGTATACGTCAAAATCTTTAAGAATGAAATAATGAGAGAATTTCATCACAGGCCAATATAGGACACTTGGGAAGATTCGCAATATCATAAAATTCGGGACGTTTGTTATTTCCGTACATGAAAAATTCATTGATCAATATGTCTCTACATGCCATATGTGCCAAGTTAATAACTATAAAAAACGCGTTACCAGCTGGTCGATTGAAATCAATTATATCAAATTATCCAAATGAGATAGTGACGTTTGATTTACTGAGCCCGTATCTATATCGAGAATAAGACGTAATCCTTTATATTTTAGTAATAACCACGTCATTTCAGCAAATGGGCTGAAATTATACCTCTAGCCTCGTCTCGTATAATGGCGGATATTTTTTGATAACTTTATATCGCGTTTTGTAGCTCCAATAAGAGTGTAAGTGATAACGGGTCCCCAATTTATATCCGAAATTTTTAAGCACTTAGGAGTGAAAGATTAGGCATAAGGCATGTGTGAAGACTTTGTTGCATATAGACCACAGCAAAATCGGACTGAAAGAGTTAATCGAGATATAATTTTGATGATTGCAAATTATGTTAATGATCAACTACGATACTTGGGATCAATTCTTTACGTGAGGTTTGCTTACACGCTATTCGTACGGCGGTGAATGAAACAACGGGAAAATCACTACTGGAATTATTTTGGGTCGAAATTGATTACACCATTTCAAAAAGTGGTTATGATTTCGGATGGTTCCGAATTCAAATTACAAAATCTCGAAAAAGAATATTAAGGGAAACTGGAGCTAAGTGCAAAACTAAACAGGAAAGGTGGGAAAGATATTATAATAGACGAAGAAGAGAGATATAAAGAGGTAAGGCAATTTAGGGTCTTATTAAAACACACCCACTTTAAGTTCAGCAGCTAATAAAAGTCTGCGCTAAATTTAAACAAGGTTAACAGAGTATTAGAAGTAAGAAATAACAATAATATTTGGCAATACTTAAATCAGGAAAAATTGTGGTTAACGTTGATCAAATAGGGAAATATATCGTCATAGGAAATGTGACGAGGTCGAGTTAGGAACAATTGGCCCAAATAGTATCAGATCGTGGGAAACTAGTACTTCGGAAAAGGTACATCAAGGATTAAATGAGTCACACTATGGGAAAGAAAGATCTGAGGTGAAGCAATAAATTTGAGGCAAAAAGGGATTATGCCAATCAAAAACAATATACAAAATACAGATAGGACCGATAAACGCAGATCACTGGTCAGATCGCTTCGGACCATTTAAGAACGACAGGAAAAGTAAAAGGCAAAAATTCGATAAGGGAATAGAAGAGATCATATGGATCAGGGGCAAGTGGACCACAGAAGTGGCACAAAAGGGACACAATAATATTAACAAAGACCATTGTCATCCAGTACTATTTATATAAGTAGGAAAAAGGAACAAGTCAGGGTTCACGCAGAAGTTCCAAGATGGACTGAGATACAACCTGCGTCACGCCAAAGAAACGATCGGGTCCCGACCGGCCAAGGAAGCAACAGGGAAAACAGAGGAAAAATGGAGCAAAGGGAGACTACAATCCTGGCGACTACTTATAAGAATTCCAGTGCAGCCGAGGAAAGAGAAGAGGAAAAGAACAGTGGGCGCACCTCGTCATTTGGACGTCATGGTGGGGGACTGAATATAAAATCAGGTTGTATTGTTTTGTTTTTATGATCTTTTTTCCAGCAAAGTGGTCGGAAGAATTAATACCGAAAGAAGTCTCGGGTGGTGTTTAAAAGTTATAAGCCAAGCAAAAGTTGACACTACAATGAGTGTGTATATTTATTTTGAACTTTTGACTTGTTAAAATTTTTCTCTTTGGGAGAAAGCATTATGATGCATTTGTTTTACGCTTCGATGTATGACTTTGTTAGATGCGACAATTCACTTTTGGTTATTTGTTTTAATGGTTCATTGAAAAATGTTTGTAATTGTATAATATGTGTATATATATATATATTTATTTGTATTTGTTCCGTATTATGAGGCATCTGGTTCGGGAAACGCGGCGTAGTCAGGGCTTTTAACAATAATATTAACGGCGCTGCGCGACTCATTTGGAGTTTTGTGGAACCAGATGTGGGGATGGAGATGAAAAATTTGTGTGATTTACAAATAATATATAATGCATAAAATTGTGAAACTTATTGGTATTATGTAAACACATAAATTGGAAAAAGTAACTCAGAGAGTTTTCATTTCAGGGCGACAGACCCTGAAAATTGTAGCAATAGATGATATATAACCTCAACACGGAAAAAATGGAGCAGAAATTCCAGCTCCATATGAAATGATGATACGGATGCAAAGTTTGGGTCTGCGCACACAGGAAAAGTTCTAGAAAATTTAAGTGTATAGTTACTTTAAGAGTATATATGTAAAAAACGAGAGTGAACCAGAATTAAACAGCAATTATTAATGTTGGCCTAGTTAATGGAAATTATAGAAGTTAAAATGAGGATTCAAGATTAAAATTTAAATAAAACTTAGAAAGCGAAGAGATTCAGAAATAAAAATTTAGGCACGTAATTTATTAAAGGCATTGAGAACCCTTAAATAAATCACGTTTTTCTTCTTGGATAGGGTTGTGACGTCTCTCGCGTTTGCTTCCTTCTAACATAACTCCCTAAGTTCTTTGACGGCCACGATTAATGGCAAAACTTTTCCAACCCAATACCAAGAAGAGAAACGGAACAGTATGCAAATGGGATATGCTTTAAAAAGGATAGAAGGTTTGTTGAGATAGGACGAAGCAGGCCTAGAGATAACTTAGTGTGGAATTGTTCGGAATAAATTGGAGCGTCGGCTCTGGAAGAAAATACGATCATCGCCATTAATTATAAGAAGGATTAAAAAGCATATTCTCTCCTACCAATAACATAATACTAATATCTTCAACAGGAAGGAAAGGTGACTCTATAAAGGCCTATCTTTATATAAAGTTATAGTAGACAAGTTAAATAAATATAATTAAACTATAAGTGATCTAGTTGGCCACGATCTGACTTGAATATTAAGTTTAATTGACATTCTCACTTTAAGAAAGTTATTATTTAGAATTACTAAGTAATTTAAGTTACATTGTATAATAAAAGTTGTATATTTAAAGAATCAAAATGTCTCATCTTTTTAGATAATCCCACACCTCTAGCTTACGCGGATCACGTAAGACATGGCTATCGCAGGATGGCTATATCTCAACATTAACGCCAGGCATTTATAATTCTGGGTTAGGTAATGCAGGAGGGATTTGGTATTTACCTGGAAACGTGTTTTCCGGGTCTGAAGAATGTCGCGGAGTTTCTGGAGGCAATAATCAAATACAGTTACTTGAAATCCCAAGTAACTTATCATGTGCTTATTTGAAAAAGTCATCTCAGGGGAAGGCTCAAGATTGGTACTCCAATATTTATGGATCAGTGCTAGTGCAAGATAAGCCACGGATTTCGCGCAGCTGAGAGGAAGCTGAATTGGCGAAAGCTTTTCCACACAATCAAAAATAAAGAAAGAACTGGAGGCTAAGGTTTTCGCGTCACAGCAGGGAAGAAATCAGAACCAACAGACTTTGTTTTATGATTTGCTAAAATTCATAAAGTTTAGAGCTAAGGATGTCGCAGGCAGAAATTGGTTGATCACATTTTGTTGGAGCTCAAACCATGTCCAGGACTACGTGGAAGTTCACCAATCCGCAGAACACCATTACAACTTTGGAAATATTGGCTAAATTTGAAGAGAGGTATTCTTACAAATTAAAAAGGGGTTCGCAGAATAGTGATAATAATGGAAGGAGCAGGGGTAAAAAGCATAGGATGCCTAATTTTGATGCTAATCGCAGAAACTGGAGAAATTCTGTGAGGTTGGGCGTAGACCAAATAATGGCAGAAATGATTTTTAGAGGTGCGTATGAGAATAGCCATCAAAAGTAATAGGTGGTCGAGAGGAGGAACTGGAGTTCAGAATTGATGATCAGAATTCAATGAAAGGGGATACCAATTTCGAAATGATCGAAATGATAATTTTAATAGAGGGACAGCCGTAGAAATAGGGGTTCAGTAGAAATTTCAGTCGAGGCGATAGGATGCAAAGGGAACCGGAATTAGATCTTTAGCGAAAGTAAGGAAGTTCATCCTCAAAAGAAATCGGCAGGGGATATACCAATTAAGCTTTCTCCGATATGGTTATCACCCGTAGAGAAACTCCCCACGTTTCTAACTTACAGTAAATAACACATTTTTAGCCCTTATGGGACACCGGAACAGATAAATCATTTATATCGGAAGAAGTATATAAAAATATTTTTTTATAAGCAAATTAAAAATCGCGAGCCAAGTAACCACAGCACAAGGCGAAATGCCAAAATATAGGAATAGTAGAATTGATAATTCAAAATCAAGAGAATTTATTAGACCTTGGTCATTTCATGTGTTGGCGGTTGGAATACCCAGTATACATTCTAGGTGATTTTTCCATAGGTTAAACAGTATTTAAAAAGCAGCGTGATCAGTAATAACTTTAATAGTTAGTGATCTAAAATATGTTCTGAATTTATTCAGCACCCACACTACTGCTAAACATTCTCTCTCGGTTACCATATAATTCCTCTCAACGTTGTTCAGGTACGCGTATCAAATACAACTGGTCTCTGTTCTTGATTTAGAACCGCTCCACACCTATTGAACTTATGCATCTGTAAATAATTCAAAGGCTTTTTGAAATCCGGTAATTTTAAAACTGTACTTGCTGTTATAGCCGCCTTGACCGCGTCGAGCGCCTTCTGCTTATCAGTGACCAAGAATTTTTTTTAATTTTCGCTTAAGATTATAAAGAGGTTCATAAAGATCAGCATAATTTTTAATAAATTTCGCGTACCACTTGGGACATACCAAAAACTTGGACCCTCATCTTTAAAGATTGCACTTGGTGGTTTCATCTTAAGTATGGCTCGAACCTTTGTCTCATCCATTTTGATTCCTTCCTTACTAATAATAAATCCTAAATGCATTTCATCACAACTAAATCTACACTTTTCTTTTGTTTAATGTATCCAATCCTGCATCTTGCAATACTTGTAAAATACACCCATAAATACTCAACATGTTGAGTAGATAGTAGAACGAGATTATTACGTCGTCCATGTATACATTCTAAACCTCCCTATCACCGATTTAAGTATAATTTCTATCAACTTTTTCTGAAAATTTCAGGAGCCACCCTGATAAGCCAAATGGCATACGCCGAAAAGCGTAAAGTGCCACTACTGAACGCGGTCTTAACAATATCACTGAGGTTACTACCATTTTGAAAAGAGTACTTCTTAGATCAGAGATTGACATTGGCCCAGTAAATGTAGGGATCTATTCGTTGTCCAAATCATCTATTAACGGTTAGGGATAGCGTGGATACTTCGTGACTGAATTAAGTTTCCTATAGTCCAACCACAAATCTGTCTTCTGGATTATACGTTGGTAGCAGCTATTTTTATACATAACACCACGGGTGACGCGTACGAGGATTGAACTGGAACTATGGTTTCCTTCATAACATTTCTCAATAGGAAATTCAGTATCACTTGCTGGCCGATCTATACTTGCTTGCGGCTGGAAACAACAAGATGGACTATCTACCGTATCCAATTTCATACGGTATAAACATGAATGGAGCCACAGTTTATCGGAAAACAATCGCAAAACTACTAAACAAATTTTATAGCTCTGTTTTTGCTTACCCTCCAACTTTGTCTTAGACAAATCTACTTCTACATTTTCTTCCTCAATTGTTTTAACCACCTTATCTATTATTTGCAGATGGGAGACTTTTATCGATTGTCGATCCAAAAGTCTAAGCAATCTTTGATCACCTCTTATGAAATCTACCCCAATACATGGGTATTCCAAATATATCAACACATGTAACAATCGGGTTTCCAATTTCCTTAATTCGAATATTCAATTCTGCACAATTACTATATTTTTGACATTTCGCTCCCTGTGCCGTGATCACCCTGAACACGCGATTTTTTTACTTGTATAAAAAAATATTTTTTATATATTTCCTCAGATATAAATGATTTTCTCCGCTCCAGTGTCCCATAACGCTTTCTTAAATGTTTCATTTAATAAAAATAAATATGGAAGTTCCACTGGAGACATAAATATCGCAGAAAGTTTAATCGGTATATCCACTGCCGAGTTCTTTTGATTACTTTGAACTCATTAACTTTCAAAACATTCAATCGTCTCCTTTGCATATCGGTGTAATCTTTTCATATTGTTTATTAGGCTCGTGTTTTGCATAGCATATCTACTTAACATTTCAGTCAACACACAGTAATAACTAATTTTTTTTCCAGCTTTAGCCCCCTCAGGGGCTCACCTTCTTTACAGGTGAGTACAGATTATCACATTAAATCTGTCGAGAGCTGATTTGGTCACTCCCGTTCGTGTGGCGTCAGTTGGGAGATGAGGGGTTCCAGCTCGGGTGTCGTCCACGTCAACTGGCTATGGTTAAAAAGTACGTGGTTCGTCGCCTAAGACCTCGTGTAGCTGAACAGTGCGACGTTAATACTCAATCAATCAACCCCTAGCAATAGCGTAAATAATTCCCGCTTTATCGTTATCAACTGAAATACCCCAGATCTTACAACTTCTAATAAATTTTGCCGCTCTGTCAACTGAAGTTCAATCATCAGTTTCCATATCAGAGTCTGCAGCTACTACATCAATAAAGGAACATTTTAACACACATCTCAAATTCCATAGCGATTAAAACAAAATTCAAAAAAATAGAAAAAGGCGTGCAAAAGAACCAAAAAGGCAGACGCATTGAAATTAAAATACACACTCTCCACACACCTAAGAAAAGCTATGTTCATCATACCTCAGAAGACGAGGATATGATTGTGTATGTGATATAGATGAGGATGAACACGAACAATTTAAAGGCATATAAGAGGTGGTTACTCACATATAATAACACCAACCAAATATCAAAAAGTATTGGATTACTGCATTTGACACAATTTAGAAATGGAGAGCGACCTTTTTTTAATACATGTTGAGCTTGGTGGAGAAATTCTCCCATTCTTTATTTTTAAATTTGTTCGGTGTGAATTTTTGTGCACATTTTTCCTTTTTTGGCAAAAAATGTAAACTTTTCACTTGTCTGTTTTTAAAAAACTTTTTCTGACTTGTGGTGGGAATATTCCCCGCCAAATTATATTATATTTTATCATTCGAAAACATTTTTTACATGATTTGATATTTTTAACTTGTGAAACTATATGTGTTCAGTGTTTTAAATATTTTTATGAAATGTTTTAAAATTTTTTAATATATGTGTGGTGCTTAATTTAATTTTGCTTTTTAATATTCTAAAAAAGGGTGTTCATATCAATACTTTACAGATTTTAATTAGTTTTTAAAATTTAAACAAATGTTTGGCGCAGTATGGCCGAATTCGGCTCTTACTTGCGCCATAAAATTCCAAATCACTCACTCCTCCCGACTTTTAGTAATTTGTAATCTTTTGTGTGCTTTTTAAAAGCTTAAATTATATATGAATACGAATAGTTTGTATTATTTTCAAGAACAAATTTCTTTGAATTACACCGAGATTATTTACAAATTTTTTTTTTAAAAATTGCATGCTAAAATTAAAAATTTTTAAAAGTACTGGGTTTGAGTGTATGTGTTCTCAATTTTTTATGATTGCGTTTTTTATAAATATTTCAAACTGTTTTTTCATCTTTTACTTAATCCAGGGATGGATCAGCATTTAACCATTTTCTTAAGGAAATATTTAATGAGGCATTGGCGTGCCGTCAAATGATACTGACTTTTTTGGTCATTGGGAGAAAATAATAAAACTAAATACTAACACACAAAACTCTTTATTTACACTATGAAAAAGAACACATTTTTGCACTGTAATTTAAATTAAAATAACATTAGTGTTTTCTTAAAACATTAGTAAAATAACATCAGTGTTTTTAAAACATTAGTGTAGCTTTATTTCTGTTATTTGCAGATTAGATCACAGATTAAGATTGTAAATGTTACTTTTCGCAGAATGCACCCCGAATTGAGTCCTCTGCCAAATGGTTTCTTAAATGGCTATTCTAAAGCACCTAAAAATAATGACCAGCAGGTACATGTAGATGAAAAATAGGATCAGAATAGTATGAGCCATTTTCTTGAAACACAGTTAAATATTGTATGGGATCGAATTCCATGTTTAAAACATTTCGTTACTGACATTTTTACGTATATTGTTTCATTTTTCCTGTTTCATTCGAATTCCAACTTTTTTCCTTGTTTAATAAATTTTTTAGAGCTATATTGAACTAGACTGGAAATCACCTTACACAGTAAATTTTTTAAAATTCTTCGATTTTTAACCAATCGAATTGGAACAGGTTCAGTTAATCAAATGAAGTTTCATCCGGGCATAATAAACATGTCATTTCACAATGCATTCTTTTGAACTGAAATTACTCGCTGAAAAAGGTAAACCATTTTCTGATCGGTATACGTGCCCAAAATATTGTATCGCATGCTATTGGTTCACGCCATCCTGACTTAATCAATTATTTGCTCCTTTGGTCAAAATAAAAAGAATTGTAATTATTCTTTTTAAGAAAAGCGGTTAAAAAGTCAATTTGTAATAATTTCAAGATACTTAATTCGAACTCAAACATATTATTAGTCTATTCATATATATTTGGTAAAAGAATTATTGAATAATTTGAGGGTTGTGTGATATAAAGTACTGTGTGTATGTTTTGTGATATAGGTTTTTATAACATGAACTCAAAATCAAAAAGGGAGAGGAAATGTACGTACAATTATTAAGTTTACTTACTTTTAGAACAAGTTTTAAAAATGCAGTTAAACTTTTAATTTTTTCGAAAGTTATAGTTGATGCTTAATAAATGAGTATATTCAACATCAATTTATATAATGAGAGTTGTTTTTTAGCTGAGAACTAACAATACCTTTATGAAGACAATATCACTTAGATATTCCAAGAAAAATTACTTAATTAAAATCAGCTCAAATGATCAAAAGGACTCCCAGATAAATTATATCACCAAAATATACAAAAATTAAATGTTTTGGCTTCGATTCTGTATTGCAGTACTTTTCTCGACTGAACAACATAGAATAATTACAAAATACAACTTCAATAAGCATTTATTTAACTGAGAGATTATCTCAGAACTACTGGACCGATTCACTGAATTTTTGTGATTTGTACATTGATACAATACAAACAAATAACCACAAGTGACAACATATTGGTCTTCGGGAAAAACCACAAGGTTCCTCCACAATACCTTTTTTTAATAATCTGTTTTCTACGGCGTTTACAAAGATGTACAGTTCAATATCATCGTGTAACATTTTTTGTATGCGGTCGAATGTTGCAAATTCTGTCACGTCCTCAGAATCCGTGACGTTATATTGTACTTTTAACATTTTTATCTTCTGTACCAGTCAACGCTTGATAATTTTACCGCTGAGGCTGGGACGTTGCAGGTGACTATATTTTAAATTATTTTGATTTAATAATTTAATCGTATTTAAGCATGCCTTCAGAATAAATTCAGTTGCACCCAAAATGAATATAAAGTGTAAATATAAAGTGAAAGTCGCACAAACACGAAAGAAATACACCGCAGTAAATAAGATGGAGATAATTTTAATTGACACGTGAGTGTTCCACTAATGTAAGGCCCACTGACGCCATCTTTAACAGGACTTTCCACAAATATCACATCATAGCAACCAATAGTTGCTGCCGGGTTCCTTCTTGGTAGTCATTTTGGCCCGTTGCTAACTTTGCTTGATATAGCCCACCTTGGTGACCGTATCTTTGATTGTCAGCGTGAGCTAAAAGGTGTGTTTTCTAAGTAGAGACATTTAAATTCTTAATATGACTTTATTAAGATTAGAACTAAATGTCTAACAATTTTAGGCCGAAATTTAAATAAGTGAAAATCTAGAATGAACGAACACACAGTGATAGTTAAAAACCGAATCACCCAAATTTAGACCACTTTCTCTACGTTATAATTATTTTCTGCCTACTTACTTTATAATAATAGTACAGAGTCTAATATCAAATAATCAGTCCTACCTTAATCCAAACTAAGATTCGATCTCTATATAGAAACGCCTGGGCGCGCGTGCAATGGTATGCACCTTGTAGTAATGGCTGGGTTTCCAGGTAACTTTTCGAGTGGCTGTCAATTCACGCTTGGATCTCTTCAAACATAATTCCAAAATTGCCATTTTGCTTACTGAAACTTCTGTTCTTTAAAAGCTATCTATTTTGCATTTCTTGTTCGCGGCTGGCTTCTTGGGTTTTGGATTTGGAAAAGAGTGCCATTAATCTTGGCCATCAAAGAACAGAGGTTATGTTAAAGAAGAAGCGTGAGCCCGTGCAACTCCACTCAAGAAGCAAAACGTGATTTATTCGAGGGTCTTAATGACCGTTAAGAGATTATGTGCCTAAATTTTTATTTCTTAATCTCCACACTTTCCAAGTTTTATTTAAATTTTAACCTTGAATCATCCTTTTAACTATTAATTTTCAATATTCAACTTAAACTTTAATTTTCATTATTCATCTTAAATTTAATTTTTAATATTCCTCCTTAATTTGAACTCTTGACAGCTGCAATAAGTTGTACTCAATTAGTTAGACCAACATTAACAGTTATGAATTTTAATCATGGTAGATTCTCGCTTTTACATAAGATATGTGGGCATGCCTCATCTGAGCGGTGGGACCGGGAAAAAACCATCTTTGACTTAGATGGAGTAAAAAAACGAGATCCACACACGCCCCTTAACTAACTTAAATCTACTTAAATGCTACTTATAATCTGTTACAATAAGCTTCTTTCCACTGCTTTTCCATGAGGTTTCCTTTGTCTGACGACTTAGGTGATACCAGAAAAATATTTTGTAAAAAATTACTTCCATTGTCCTCTTCTAATTGGAATTTAGGGTCTGTCACCCTGAAATAAAAAACTCTTCATCATGTATTCTGTGACAAATTTTTCCATAAATCGCGCAGCACCGTTAATATTGTGTTAGTAACAGTCTACGCCGCGTTTCCATGAACCAGATGTACATTAATATGACAATACAACAGCTATATATACACTATACAGTACAAACATATTTCAATAGAAATCATTCAAAACAAATAACCAAAGGAATTGTGCACATCTCGGTGAAGTCATACATCAGAAGTACACAAATGCATGATACAATGGTTTTCTCCATCAATTGAGAGAAAAAAATTTTTATAAGTCAAGTTCAAAAGATATACACTCATTTTTTTTTGTGTTTTGCGCGTTTCACTTACGTAATTCGCGAACCGGTCGGGCCAGCTCCCAAAACAGGACATATTCCGAAAGATCCCGTCGAGTGCTTTAGAGTATATATTTTTTGGGGTCCTGTCTCGAAGGGGCGTGGGAATCAGGGGACCACTGAAGCACGATTTTTCAATTAAAATTGCAGTCCAGTTTTTTCCTGGTGACAACTCATAATGTGCGTATTTAATAGGGCTTTCATTTTCTTCAAAATTTCTAGAAAAATAACCCAATAAACACAAGAGTTATTCCAAATACAGTGTCAATTTCGAGGTGGGGACTTAGAAAAATTCGCCTCCTTTTGCAACATTTTGAAGGATCGTGTCAACTTTTTCTTGGCGTTCATAAATTTTAAATACCGACCGTGACTTGCTTCTCTGCAACCAATTCTTCCGACCACTTGGTGGAAAGAATATAAAATGAAACAACCTGGCTTAGGAGCTTTTACGGCTTGGCGTCTCCTACTAAGAACCTCCAAGGATAAGGTACTATTGGTCTTCGCTCCTCTTCTCATTTCTTGGCTGCTCACGGTGAGGATTTTTCTTTTTGTTGGTCTTCCTGCTCCTTGAACTTGCCTGCTCCCTGATGTAGGATCACCTTTAGTTTTCTCCTCGGCTGTTTCTGGCCGATCTGACTTCACTTTACTGGTTGGTCAGGACTCTGATCTTGCTTCTCTCTCTATCTTCCAACTACTGCTCCTTCCGTTCAGGTTCCTCTTCCTACTTATATAAATGTTAGTAGTATTATTAGGCGATAATTTTCTACTTTTTATAATCTACAAGTTTCTGCAGCTTTTCTTTGGGGTCCACTTGATCAGATCCATGTGATAGTTAATATCTAATCTTTCTGGCGTTTTCAACTTTAATCTTTTCTTTTATTATTTGAGAAAGAGCTAGGTGATGATCTGATAAGTGGTCCTTGCTATCGAAGCCTATGTGTCTCTCACCTTGATCTGACTTAGATTTATCCCTTTTTTCTATAACTCACGCTTTACGCATCTGACCCTTTTCCTGCAAATTGTGACTCATTTGTATCTTCGTTGTACGCTTTCCCAACTACTCGTTTTCCCGACGTGAGAATATGTGCTATCCAGAAACTTCCTGTTCCTATCACGAAATATCGTCACACATTCCCTATGATGATATATTCTCATTGATCAACATTGACATTCACTTATTTTTCTGACTGCCATATGATGACATTATTCTTTTTGCCTATAACTTCTATATGGACCTTCTGAAATTTTGGTTTAAACTTGGCAACAATTTCACATTTGCTGCTGAACTAAAGGGTGTTTCCCCAACAGACCTAGTCATTCACCTTAATTTGTACATCACGCTTCACACGTCTATTTTAATACTTCTCCATTTTCATGTTCAGCTTTTTGTGATTTCCGTCTAGCCCTCTCATCCGACAATTTCAATATCTCCTACTGCAAACTTGGCTCCGTCCGATGCCATGATTAATTTTTGAAATAGAAGGTAAATCAACTTTCCACGAACAAAAAATACTGCCACAGGGGTTTTGCCCATCGTTTCATTCACTTTCTGCTGTACGAATGGCGTAGAAGCCTGCGTAAGAGGTGGTCCCAAGTATCGTGTTGGTCATTTACATAATTTGCAATCATTTGCACTATATCGCTATTTACTCGTTTCTTGTTCTATGTAAGGTCTATATGCAACAGTCTTCACGTGCGTTATGCCCTGTCTTTCACTTAAATATTCAAAAATATCGGATATAAATTGGGGCGGTTATCACTTATTAATTTTATTGGGCTCCAAACCGCAATATAAAATTATCAAAAAGTATACGCTTATTACACACGGAAGCGAGGCCTTTAAGGTATGATTTCAGCCATTTGCTGAAATGATCGTGATACTGTATATCAATTTGCGTCTCATTCTCACTGATGCTTAAGGGTACCGGACCTAACAATCTAACATGGTAACCATTTGGATAATTTACATTACAATCAGACAATTGACCAGCTGGTAACGCGTTTTTATAATTATTAACTTGGCACATATGGCATGAAGAGACATATTGATCAATAAATTTACTACTCACTTATACGAGGAAGTAACAAATGTCCCTTATTTTATGATAAGTCTGTGATATCTCGGGCTGCTTCTTCCTGCTCCTACCCGTTCTTTGACGGCCACGATTAATGGCAAAACTTTTTTCCAGCAATTCCAAGAGGAAAAACAGAAGCAACAATGCAAACCAGGGTATCCTTTAAAGGATAGAAAGTTTGAAGGTGAGAAATAATGGCAATCTTAAGCTTGGTGTGGATCAAGTGGAGGTGAGATTGGGTGGCTACTCAATGCAGGGGCATACAACTTCGTTAATAATTACAAAGGAAGGATTGCGGCTATGGTCTGCCTTACCAGAAGTATCCAGAATCGTCAGTCTTCAACCAAGGTGAAGATTATATTTAAAAAGCTAGTATAATATAGAAAGCGAGATTGGGCAGATGGTGGTATATTTTGATAAAGTGATCTAGTTGTGCGATCTGACTTAAATAATCGGCATACTTTGGTTTATTCTCACTTAATATAAGTTTGTTCGTTATATAAGTAATTTAAGTTAAATTCTTAATAAAGTTGTATTAAAATTTATAGAATGTCTCATCTTCGATAATCCCACATATAACTTACGCGGAACCCCCAAGACATAATTATCGACACAGATGGCTATATCACGACATCTACTGTTCTTCTTCTAACACCAACTCCTAAGTTCTTTTGACGGCCACGATTAATGGCAAAACTTTTTCCAACCCAATACCAAGAAACGGAACAGTATGCAAATGGGATATACTTTAAAGGGTCGAAGGTTTGGTGAGATAGGACAGCAAGCCTAAGAATAATAACTTGGTATGGAATTGTTCAGAGATAAATGTTAGACGTCCTACATCTGGAAGAAGGATACGATCATCGCCATTAATTATAAGAAGGATTAAGCATGATTATTCTCTCCTACCAATAACATAATAGGAATATCTTCAACCTAGGAAGGGAAGGTGACTCTATAAAAGGTAATATTTTGTATAGGAGATTTATATTGAACAGTTAAATAAATATAATTAATATAAGTGATCTAGTTGTGCGATCTGACTTGAATATTAGTAGTGGTGGCTTATTCTCACTTTAAGAAGTTATTATTTAGAATTAAGTAATTTAAGTTATTCTTAATAAAAGTTGTGTTAAGAATCCAAAATGTCTAATCTTTTTAGATAATCCCACACCTCTAGCTTACGCGGATCACGTAAGACATGGCTATCGCAGGATGGCTATGTCTCAATGGCCTGAACTCTTTTAATTCTGGGTTAGGTAATGCGAGGTGGATGTAATGTATTACCTGAAATGTATTTTTCAGGGTTGGGAACGTGCAGAGTTCCTCGAAACAATAGATAACCAAATACAGTTGCCCAGAAATCCCAGTAATCACAATGTGTGCTTACTTGAGATCATCTGGGGAAGGGCTCAAGATTAATTTACTCAATATTTGGATCGGTGTTTGATGCAAAATACAGCCACGGATTTCGCGCAGCTCAAGGCTGAATGCTTGAAAGCTTTTCCACCAATCAAAAATAAGAAAAGAATTGGAAGCCAGATTTTTTAGCTTCACAGCAGGGAAGAAATCAGGAACCCACTGATTTTTGTGTACGATTTATTAAAATAGAGAAAAATTTAGAGCTACCTAGGAATGTCACAGGCAGGAATTGGTGGATCATATTTTTAGTTCGACTCGAACCACAGATCCCAGAGACTACGTGGAAGTGCGCAATCCACAGAGCGTGCAACTTTTGGAAGTCTTAGCTAAATTCGAAGAGGTATTCTTGCAAATTAAAGGGAGCTTCACAGAATAATGATGATAATGTAGAAAGAAGAGGTCAAAACATAGCATAAGGGCCTAATTTTGATGCTAATGGTAGAAACTGGAGGAAATTCTGAGGTTGGACGTGAACCAAATAACGGGGGTAGAAATGATTTTTATGAGAATAGCCGTCAACAAAGTAATAGAGGGTTCGAGAGGAATAGATTTCAGAATAGTGATCAGAGATTCCATATAGGAGTTTTCCAATTTCGAAGTAGACTGAAATGATAATTTTAATAAGAGGGACCAAGAAATAAGAGTTCAGTGAAAATTTCAGTCGAGGCGATGATTACAAAGGGACGATTAAATATTGTAAAAGTTAAAAGATCAACCTCAAAAAGTATCGACAAAGAGAGAAACACCAATTAAGCTTTCTCCGATATGTATATATCATCCATCAAGAACTTCCCCGTTCCTGTTTTATTAAATAACACATTTTTGAAAGCTCTATGGGACACCGGAGCAGATAAATCATTTTATATCGGAAGGAAGAAGTATATAGAAAATATTTTTTATAAGCAAATTAAAATCCTTGAGCCAGGTAATAACAGCACAGAGTGCGGAAATGTAAAACATGGGGATTGTAGAATTGAATATTCATGGAACAATTTGAAGAACTTGGTCATTTCATGTGTTGACAGATTTACGTCACCCATGTATTCTCGGTATTGATTTTATAAGTGGATCAAAGATTATTTTAGATTTTGTTCAGAAATCGTTGAAAATTCAAAGATTCGCTGGTTGAAGATAATAAGGTAGATAAAGGGAATTTGCGAGTTAATGGGTCTAAAATGAAGTTAAATATTGTGGCTAATGTTTTACCGAAAAAATCATGTGGAAAGATATAGTAGGAAAAAGTTGGTTATTGCCATAATCCCGGGCATTTTAGTACTTACTTCGCGGGGAACAGTTAATAACAGAACAAAATGACCCAGAATTAGGTCATATCTATAGATATTTAGAAACCCGAATAACTCAGGTTAATGCAACGATATGTGAGAATTGGTCCCACGATTTCCGTCTAATTGAAGGCTTGTTATTTTTATGCGAGGAAACGCGCAACGTCGTTAGATGAAATAACGTGTATACGTCAAAATCTTTAAGAATGAAATAATGAGAGAATTTCATCACAGGCCAATATAGGACACTTGGGAAGATTCGCAATATCATAAAATTCGGGACGTTTGTTATTTCCGTACATGAAAAATTCATTGATCAATATGTCTCTACATGCCATATGTGCCAAGTTAATAACTATAAAAAACGCGTTACCAGCTGGTCGATTGAAATCAATTATATCAAATTATCCAAATGAGATAGTGACGTTTGATTTACTGAGCCCGTATCTATATCGAGAATAAGACGTAATCCTTTATATTTTAGTAATAACCACGTCATTTCAGCAAATGGGCTGAAATTATACCTCTAGCCTCGTCTCGTATAATGGCGGATATTTTTTGATAACTTTATATCGCGTTTTGTAGCTCCAATAAGAGTGTAAGTGATAACGGGTCCCCAATTTATATCCGAAATTTTTAAGCACTTAGGAGTGAAAGATTAGGCATAAGGCATGTGTGAAGACTTTGTTGCATATAGACCACAGCAAAATCGGACTGAAAGAGTTAATCGAGATATAATTTTGATGATTGCAAATTATGTTAATGATCAACTACGATACTTGGGATCAATTCTTTACGTGAGGTTTGCTTACACGCTATTCGTACGGCGGTGAATGAAACAACGGGAAAATCACTACTGGAATTATTTTGGGTCGAAATTGATTACACCATTTCAAAAAGTGGTTATGATTTCGGATGGTTCCGAATTCAAATTACAAAATCTCGAAAAAGAATATTAAGGGAAACTGGAGCTAAGTGCAAAACTAAACAGGAAAGGTGGGAAAGATATTATAATAGACGAAGAAGAGAGATATAAAGAGGTAAGGCAATTTAGGGTCTTATTAAAACACACCCACTTTAAGTTCAGCAGCTAATAAAAGTCTGCGCTAAATTTAAACAAGGTTAACAGAGTATTAGAAGTAAGAAATAACAATAATATTTGGCAATACTTAAATCAGGAAAAATTGTGGTTAACGTTGATCAAATAGGGAAATATATCGTCATAGGAAATGTGACGAGGTCGAGTTAGGAACAATTGGCCCAAATAGTATCAGATCGTGGGAAACTAGTACTTCGGAAAAGGTACATCAAGGATTAAATGAGTCACACTATGGGAAAGAAAGATCTGAGGTGAAGCAATAAATTTGAGGCAAAAAGGGATTATGCCAATCAAAAACAATATACAAAATACAGATAGGACCGATAAACGCAGATCACTGGTCAGATCGCTTCGGACCATTTAAGAACGACAGGAAAAGTAAAAGGCAAAAATTCGATAAGGGAATAGAAGAGATCATATGGATCAGGGGCAAGTGGACCACAGAAGTGGCACAAAAGGGACACAATAATATTAACAAAGACCATTGTCATCCAGTACTATTTATATAAGTAGGAAAAAGGAACAAGTCAGGGTTCACGCAGAAGTTCCAAGATGGACTGAGATACAACCTGCGTCACGCCAAAGAAACGATCGGGTCCCGACCGGCCAAGGAAGCAACAGGGAAAACAGAGGAAAAATGGAGCAAAGGGAGACTACAATCCTGGCGACTACTTATAAGAATTCCAGTGCAGCCGAGGAAAGAGAAGAGGAAAAGAACAGTGGGCGCACCTCGTCATTTGGACGTCATGGTGGGGGACTGAATATAAAATCAGGTTGTATTGTTTTGTTTTTATGATCTTTTTTCCAGCAAAGTGGTCGGAAGAATTAATACCGAAAGAAGTCTCGGGTGGTGTTTAAAAGTTATAAGCCAAGCAAAAGTTGACACTACAATGAGTGTGTATATTTATTTTGAACTTTTGACTTGTTAAAATTTTTCTCTTTGGGAGAAAGCATTATGATGCATTTGTTTTACGCTTCGATGTATGACTTTGTTAGATGCGACAATTCACTTTTGGTTATTTGTTTTAATGGTTCATTGAAAAATGTTTGTAATTGTATAATATGTGTATATATATATATATTTATTTGTATTTGTTCCGTATTATGAGGCATCTGGTTCGGGAAACGCGGCGTAGTCAGGGCTTTTAACAATAATATTAACGGCGCTGCGCGACTCATTTGGAGTTTTGTGGAACCAGATGTGGGGATGGAGATGAAAAATTTGTGTGATTTACAAATAATATATAATGCATAAAATTGTGAAACTTATTGGTATTATGTAAACACTTTCAGTGGAAAAAGTAACTCAGAGAGTTTTCATTTCAGGGCGACAGACCCTGAAAATTGTAACAATAGATGATATATAACCTCCAACACGGAAAAATGGAGCAGAAATTCCAGCTCCATATGAAATGATGATACGGATGCAAAGTTTGGGTCTGCGCACACAGGAAAAGTTCTAGAAAATTTAAGTGTATAGTTACTTTAAGAGTATATATGTAAAACGAGAGTGAACCAGAATTAAACAGCAATTATTAATGTTGGCCTAGTTAATGGAAATTATAGAAGTTAAAATGAGGATTCAAGATTAAAATTTAAATAAAACTTAGAAAGCGAAGAGATTCAGAAATAAAAATTTAGGCACGTAATTTATTAAAGGCATTGAGAACCCTTAAATAAATCACGTTTTTCTTCTTGGATAGGGTTGTGACGTCTCTCGCGTTTGCTTCCTTCTAACATAACTCCCTAAGTTCTTTGACGGCCACGATTAATGGCAAAACTTTTCCAACCCAATACCAAGAAGAGAAACGGAACAGTATGCAAATGGGATATGCTTTAAAAAGGATAGAAGGTTTGTTGAGATAGGACGAAGCAGGCCTAGAGATAACTTAGTGTGGAATTGTTCGGAATAAATTGGAGCGTCGGCTCTGGAAGAAAATACGATCATCGCCATTAATTATAAGAAGGATTAAAAAGCATATTCTCTCCTACCAATAACATAATACTAATATCTTCAACAGGAAGGAAAGGTGACTCTATAAAGGCCTATCTTTATATAAAGTTATAGTAGACAAGTTAAATAAATATAATTAAACTATAAGTGATCTAGTTGGCCACGATCTGACTTGAATATTAAGTTTAATTGACATTCTCACTTTAAGAAAGTTATTATTTAGAATTACTAAGTAATTTAAGTTACATTGTATAATAAAAGTTGTATATTTAAAGAATCAAAATGTCTCATCTTTTTAGATAATCCCACACCTCTAGCTTACGCGGATCACGTAAGACATGGCTATCGCAGGATGGCTATATCTCAACATTAACGCCAGGCATTTATAATTCTGGGTTAGGTAATGCAGGAGGGATTTGGTATTTACCTGGAAACGTGTTTTCCGGGTCTGAAGAATGTCGCGGAGTTTCTGGAGGCAATAATCAAATACAGTTACTTGAAATCCCAAGTAACTTATCATGTGCTTATTTGAAAAAGTCATCTCAGGGGAAGGCTCAAGATTGGTACTCCAATATTTATGGATCAGTGCTAGTGCAAGATAAGCCACGGATTTCGCGCAGCTGAGAGGAAGCTGAATTGGCGAAAGCTTTTCCACACAATCAAAAATAAAGAAAGAACTGGAGGCTAAGGTTTTCGCGTCACAGCAGGGAAGAAATCAGAACCAACAGACTTTGTTTTATGATTTGCTAAAATTCATAAAGTTTAGAGCTAAGGATGTCGCAGGCAGAAATTGGTTGATCACATTTTGTTGGAGCTCAAACCATGTCCAGGACTACGTGGAAGTTCACCAATCCGCAGAACACCATTACAACTTTGGAAATATTGGCTAAATTTGAAGAGAGGTATTCTTACAAATTAAAAAGGGGTTCGCAGAATAGTGATAATAATGGAAGGAGCAGGGGTAAAAAGCATAGGATGCCTAATTTTGATGCTAATCGCAGAAACTGGAGAAATTCTGTGAGGTTGGGCGTAGACCAAATAATGGCAGAAATGATTTTTAGAGGTGCGTATGAGAATAGCCATCAAAAGTAATAGGTGGTCGAGAGGAGGAACTGGAGTTCAGAATTGATGATCAGAATTCAATGAAAGGGGATACCAATTTCGAAATGATCGAAATGATAATTTTAATAGAGGGACAGCCGTAGAAATAGGGGTTCAGTAGAAATTTCAGTCGAGGCGATAGGATGCAAAGGGAACCGGAATTAGATCTTTAGCGAAAGTAAGGAAGTTCATCCTCAAAAGAAATCGGCAGGGGATATACCAATTAAGCTTTCTCCGATATGGTTATCACCCGTAGAGAAACTCCCCACGTTTCTAACTTACAGTAAATAACACATTTTTAGCCCTTATGGGACACCGGAACAGATAAATCATTTATATCGGAAGAAGTATATAAAAATATTTTTTTATAAGCAAATTAAAAATCGCGAGCCAAGTAACCACAGCACAAGGCGAAATGCCAAAATATAGGAATAGTAGAATTGATAATTCAAAATCAAGAGAATTTATTAGACCTTGGTCATTTCATGTGTTGGCGGTTGGAATACCCAGTATACATTCTAGGTGATTTTTCCATAGGTTAAACAGTATTTAAAAAGCAGCGTGATCAGTAATAACTTTAATAGTTAGTGATCTAAAATATGTTCTGAATTTATTCAGCACCCACACTACTGCTAAACATTCTCTCTCGGTTACCATATAATTCCTCTCAACGTTGTTCAGGTACGCGTATCAAATACAACTGGTCTCTGTTCTTGATTTAGAACCGCTCCACACCTATTGAACTTATGCATCTGTAAATAATTCAAAGGCTTTTTGAAATCCGGTAATTTTAAAACTGTACTTGCTGTTATAGCCGCCTTGACCGCGTCGAGCGCCTTCTGCTTATCAGTGACCAAGAATTTTTTTTAATTTTCGCTTAAGATTATAAAGAGGTTCATAAAGATCAGCATAATTTTTAATAAATTTCGCGTACCACTTGGGACATACCAAAAACTTGGACCCTCATCTTTAAAGATTGCACTTGGTGGTTTCATCTTAAGTATGGCTCGAACCTTTGTCTCATCCATTTTGATTCCTTCCTTACTAATAATAAATCCTAAATGCATTTCATCACAACTAAATCTACACTTTTCTTTTGTTTAATGTATCCAATCCTGCATCTTGCAATACTTGTAAAATACACCCATAAATACTCAACATGTTGAGTAGATAGTAGAACGAGATTATTACGTCGTCCATGTATACATTCTAAACCTCCCTATCACCGATTTAAGTATAATTTCTATCAACTTTTTCTGAAAATTTCAGGAGCCACCCTGATAAGCCAAATGGCATACGCCGAAAAGCGTAAAGTGCCACTACTGAACGCGGTCTTAACAATATCACTGAGGTTACTACCATTTTGAAAAGAGTACTTCTTAGATCAGAGATTGACATTGGCCCAGTAAATGTAGGGATCTATTCGTTGTCCAAATCATCTATTAACGGTTAGGGATAGCGTGGATACTTCGTGACTGAATTAAGTTTCCTATAGTCCAACCACAAATCTGTCTTCTGGATTATACGTTGGTAGCAGCTATTTTTATACATAACACCACGGGTGACGCGTACGAGGATTGAACTGGAACTATGGTTTCCTTCATAACATTTCTCAATAGGAAATTCAGTATCACTTGCTGGCCGATCTATACTTGCTTGCGGCTGGAAACAACAAGATGGACTATCTACCGTATCCAATTTCATACGGTATAAACATGAATGGAGCCACAGTTTATCGGAAAACAATCGCAAAACTACTAAACAAATTTTATAGCTCTGTTTTTGCTTACCCTCCAACTTTGTCTTAGACAAATCTACTTCTACATTTTCTTCCTCAATTGTTTTAACCACCTTATCTATTATTTGCAGATGGGAGACTTTTATCGATTGTCGATCCAAAAGTCTAAGCAATCTTTGATCACCTCTTATGAAATCTACCCCAATACATGGGTATTCCAAATATATCAACACATGTAACAATCGGGTTTCCAATTTCCTTAATTCGAATATTCAATTCTGCACAATTACTATATTTTTGACATTTCGCTCCCTGTGCCGTGATCACCCTGAACACGCGATTTTTTTACTTGTATAAAAAAATATTTTTTATATATTTCCTCAGATATAAATGATTTTCTCCGCTCCAGTGTCCCATAACGCTTTCTTAAATGTTTCATTTAATAAAAATAAATATGGAAGTTCCACTGGAGACATAAATATCGCAGAAAGTTTAATCGGTATATCCACTGCCGAGTTCTTTTGATTACTTTGAACTCATTAACTTTCAAAACATTCAATCGTCTCCTTTGCATATCGGTGTAATCTTTTCATATTGTTTATTAGGCTCGTGTTTTGCATAGCATATCTACTTAACATTTCAGTCAACACACAGTAATAACTAATTTTTTTTCCAGCTTTAGCCCCCTCAGGGGCTCACCTTCTTTACAGGTGAGTACAGATTATCACATTAAATCTGTCGAGAGCTGATTTGGTCACTCCCGTTCGTGTGGCGTCAGTTGGGAGATGAGGGGTTCCAGCTCGGGTGTCGTCCACGTCAACTGGCTATGGTTAAAAAGTACGTGGTTCGTCGCCTAAGACCTCGTGTAGCTGAACAGTGCGACGTTAATACTCAATCAATCAACCCCTAGCAATAGCGTAAATAATTCCCGCTTTATCGTTATCAACTGAAATACCCCAGATCTTACAACTTCTAATAAATTTTGCCGCTCTGTCAACTGAAGTTCAATCATCAGTTTCCATATCAGAGTCTGCAGCTACTACATCAATAAAGGAACATTTTAACACACATCTCAAATTCCATAGCGATTAAAACAAAATTCAAAAAAATAGAAAAAGGCGTGCAAAAGAACCAAAAAGGCAGACGCATTGAAATTAAAATACACACTCTCCACACACCTAAGAAAAGCTATGTTCATCATACCTCAGAAGACGAGGATATGATTGTGTATGTGATATAGATGAGGATGAACACGAACAATTTAAAGGCATATAAGAGGTGGTTACTCACATATAATAACACCAACCAAATATCAAAAAGTATTGGATTACTGCATTTGACACAATTTAGAAATGGAGAGCGACCTTTTTTTAATACATGTTGAGCTTGGTGGAGAAATTCTCCCATTCTTTATTTTTAAATTTGTTCGGTGTGAATTTTTGTGCACATTTTTCCTTTTTTGGCAAAAAATGTAAACTTTTCACTTGTCTGTTTTTAAAAAACTTTTTCTGACTTGTGGTGGGAATATTCCCCGCCAAATTATATTATATTTTATCATTCGAAAACATTTTTTACATGATTTGATATTTTTAACTTGTGAAACTATATGTGTTCAGTGTTTTAAATATTTTTATGAAATGTTTTAAAATTTTTTAATATATGTGTGGTGCTTAATTTAATTTTGCTTTTTAATATTCTAAAAAAGGGTGTTCATATCAATACTTTACAGATTTTAATTAGTTTTTAAAATTTAAACAAATGTTTGGCGCAGTATGGCCGAATTCGGCTCTTACTTGCGCCATAAAATTCCAAATCACTCACTCCTCCCGACTTTTAGTAATTTGTAATCTTTTGTGTGCTTTTTAAAAGCTTAAATTATATATGAATACGAATAGTTTGTATTATTTTCAAGAACAAATTTCTTTGAATTACACCGAGATTATTTACAAATTTTTTTTTTAAAAATTGCATGCTAAAATTAAAAATTTTTAAAAGTACTGGGTTTGAGTGTATGTGTTCTCAATTTTTTATGATTGCGTTTTTTATAAATATTTCAAACTGTTTTTTCATCTTTTACTTAATCCAGGGATGGATCAGCATTTAACCATTTTCTTAAGGAAATATTTAATGAGGCATTGGCGTGCCGTCAAATGATACTGACTTTTTTGGTCATTGGGAGAAAATAATAAAACTAAATACTAACACACAAAACTCTTTATTTACACTATGAAAAAGAACACATTTTTGCACTGTAATTTAAATTAAAATAACATTAGTGTTTTCTTAAAACATTAGTAAAATAACATCAGTGTTTTTAAAACATTAGTGTAGCTTTATTTCTGTTATTTGCAGATTAGATCACAGATTAAGATTGTAAATGTTACTTTTCGCAGAATGCACCCCGAATTGAGTCCTCTGCCAAATGGTTTCTTAAATGGCTATTCTAAAGCACCTAAAAATAATGACCAGCAGGTACATGTAGATGAAAAATAGGATCAGAATAGTATGAGCCATTTTCTTGAAACACAGTTAAATATTGTATGGGATCGAATTCCATGTTTAAAACATTTCGTTACTGACATTTTTACGTATATTGTTTCATTTTTCCTGTTTCATTCGAATTCCAACTTTTTTCCTTGTTTAATAAATTTTTTAGAGCTATATTGAACTAGACTGGAAATCACCTTACACAGTAAATTTTTTAAAATTCTTCGATTTTTAACCAATCGAATTGGAACAGGTTCAGTTAATCAAATGAAGTTTCATCCGGGCATAATAAACATGTCATTTCACAATGCATTCTTTTGAACTGAAATTACTCGCTGAAAAAGGTAAACCATTTTCTGATCGGTATACGTGCCCAAAATATTGTATCGCATGCTATTGGTTCACGCCATCCTGACTTAATCAATTATTTGCTCCTTTGGTCAAAATAAAAAGAATTGTAATTATTCTTTTTAAGAAAAGCGGTTAAAAAGTCAATTTGTAATAATTTCAAGATACTTAATTCGAACTCAAACATATTATTAGTCTATTCATATATATTTGGTAAAAGAATTATTGAATAATTTGAGGGTTGTGTGATATAAAGTACTGTGTGTATGTTTTGTGATATAGGTTTTTATAACATGAACTCAAAATCAAAAAGGGAGAGGAAATGTACGTACAATTATTAAGTTTACTTACTTTTAGAACAAGTTTTAAAAATGCAGTTAAACTTTTAATTTTTTCGAAAGTTATAGTTGATGCTTAATAAATGAGTATATTCAACATCAATTTATATAATGAGAGTTGTTTTTTAGCTGAGAACTAACAATACCTTTATGAAGACAATATCACTTAGATATTCCAAGAAAAATTACTTAATTAAAATCAGCTCAAATGATCAAAAGGACTCCCAGATAAATTATATCACCAAAATATACAAAAATTAAATGTTTTGGCTTCGATTCTGTATTGCAGTACTTTTCTCGACTGAACAACATAGAATAATTACAAAATACAACTTCAATAAGCATTTATTTAACTGAGAGATTATCTCAGAACTACTGGACCGATTCACTGAATTTTTGTGATTTGTACATTGATACAATACAAACATTTAACTTCTTTAAAACCTAAAATTTAAGGTTATTAACTTACAGAAAGGAAAAAAATCCGTTTTGGGGTATAAGTTTTTTGTTGTAAAGTGAAAGTTTTTTTAAATTTCGGTTTATTTTTTATTTTACTTTTGATTGTATTTATTACTTGGATTGCTGTCTGGTCAGTTTATTGTGAACAACCTTTCGGGTTTTAAAATTTTAAAAACTGAACTAGCCTGAGGCCAGAGCAGTCAGTGAAATGGACCTTTTCAGGGGAAGGGGGTTGTGACGTCTTCGATTGGGGGGATTCCCCTATCAATTCCTAAGTCACCCCATCCCATTCATCCCCCAAAAAGATGTTGAGTGACAAGTGCAGGTGGATGGGGTTGTGTTTGTTGTCTGGCCTCCCCAAACGCGGACATCTGGTCTGGAAACAGTGGCTAAGAATCTTGGGGGGGCAATAGGCATTCCTGTGTGAAAGTTTAATAGGCGGGGGCCTGTATGCAAAATTTGCAAGAAGTGGGGCTGTGAGACAGGTGGAATGAATGGATGGAATTTTGGCGCCCTTGGTTTTCCCGATGGACGAGGGAAAGTGTTTGTGTTTGCCCCCGCAAATGGGATACAAAATGGCCGGGGGCGAGGGGGGACCTTTTTTTTTTACCGCCAATATGGGGGAAAAGGGGGGCAGACCTTTTTGGGGGCCCGCCAATAGGAAGCAGGGGCGTATTGGACCCCGTGTTTTAAAAGGGGGTTTAAATTTTGGACGGGAGAGGGAAAAAAAACTTGAAAAGACTCAACGTTGGACGGAAGGGAAAAAAACTTTGGGCAAAAAGCCCCGGAGTAAGCGGACGGAGTCTGAAAGGGAAAAAAGGGGCCATGGAGTAAACTGGAATTTTCGGAAAAGCAAGGGGGTTGACGGTGCCTGGGGAATGGATTGACCTCAGTGAAAAAAACTGTCCCCCGGCGGGCCCATTTAATAACTTTTAATAACAAATAAGCTATTACATACTGTTTTAAAAATTAAAAAATTTGGGTGTGACAAATTTTCTTGTGTCTGACTACGCGCGTTACAGCTATATAATATATATATATTAAATTGAGTGGCAGCGGTGGGGTCCCGCATTTAAGTGAAAATGCCCCAATCCTTAGTTTTATTGAAGATAGAAAAAAAAGGGCCCGCCGTGTGCGAATATGATGAGGAAATTTTTAAACCAGCCTGATTTTGGGGCGCCGACTTCCCAAAAGGGGTTTTTGTTCCTGCTAGTATGGCGTGCTTGCCTCATTTTAGAATTGCCTGTTATGAGATTTTTCCTGGAGTCCCCCGCTGGAGGAACAGCCGGGAAAAAAAGTGTCTCCTGTTCCGCCTGATGAATCAAGAGGTTTAAAAGGACCTGTTTGCCCCTGTGTTTTGAGGACGTTTTCAGAGTCCCAGTGTTAAGTCACGATTCCTTTTGTTTGTGATGGGGTGCGGGTTTTTTGATGTGTTTTTGTTAATGGGGTTCTGGTGTTCCTAAAAAACCACCTACAAATTTTTAAGGTGAGTCTTTTCTTGAATTATTTTCGGAACAACTGGTATTGTTTTTTTATATAAAATTTGAGATAAAAAATATAAAAAAACTAGGTAAATTTGTAAACAATAAAAGGTAGAAAAAAATTTTTGATTTTGTATGAAGTGTATAAATTGCGATATTGGTATTTTTTTTCGGTTGTGAAAGTTAGTATATGGTAGTTTTTTTTTGGTTGTTTTTAATTGTGTAGGGTTTTGTTTTCTTAGATTTGTGAAATTAATATACAGTAGTTATACTTGTTGTGTTGGGGACAATATTTGTAGGATATTGTTGGGTTATAGATTTGTGAAAAATTAAAATATAGTAGTTATACTTGTAGCGTTTGAGGTACAGGGTGGAGTAAGTTTTGTGTTGGTTTTGATTTGCGCACATTTTTTAAAATAGTTAATCTAGGTCTAGTGTTTTGTTAGTTTACCTTGGTCTTTTATAATTTTTTTAACGTTAAGTTTAGATTTGGTTTTGTGTGTATTAAAAGCATCATGGCGTTTCTGTTAAAAGGAAGAAAAAAACGTAATGTTAAATTGGAAAAAAATTAGGGGTAGAAGTTGATATTACTTTAACTAGGATGGAAATTAATAAGAAATTTGTCAAAGTAAATACTATACTGATGAAGTAGCTAAATATTTGTTAGAGGGGATTTTTGGGTGAAAAAGGGGGTTTAAAAATTCGGGGCAGACTGCTAGGGTTTTATTGAAAGACTAAAAATCAATTCAGAAATAAGTTAAAGAAATGGTGGGAAATCAGGAATAGGATTAACAATCCAAATGTTTTGTGTGTCGGAAAACTAAAAGAAGTTAGTGAACCGGTTAATAAGTATAGGTCTTTAATTAATTCTAGTTTAAAGCGTGGGGCCCTTGGTGTTTTTTAAAAAGGGGTTTTCTCCCCTGAAGGACAGTTTTTCCCCTTTGGGGAAAGGTTTGGGGGAAAGAAAAGAAAACAAGTTTTGGTTTAAAAAAGGAAAAAAAATCAATGGGTGGGTTTGGTTTTTGGGGGGAACTGGGGCGTTTGCGGGCAAAAGGGGGTTAACAACGCTTTTTTGCGGCGGAAAAATTTTGTGAAATAAGGCTGATTCTTTAAGTTGTGACGAATGGGGAATAGGGAACCCGGGGAAAAAGGTTGCGGAAAAAAAAGTACCGGGCGTTAACAGGTGGTGAAAAGCAGTTAACAGTGAATCGGAAAAAGGTTTTCGGGGTCATATAATGGGTAAAAATACAGGGCAGTTAAAGGGAAAGGAAAAGAAAAAAACGTGTAAAACTGATGTGTGTTGAGATTTGAGAGGTGAGTTAATGCGTTTTCTCTCCAAAACCAAAAAAAATTTTGGAACGTTTAGGAGGATAAAAGGTCTGTTTTAGCTCAGAATTTTTTCGAGATAGATTACCAGGAAAAAGAGATCGCAGTACCATTTATCGTCTTAATTTAATAAGACTTTTTATCGTGGGAAGCCGAATTTGAAATTCGGTAAAAACTATTATGGATTTTTAATTTCAGGGTGTTCGGGAAATCAACTGTATTTTAAATTACCCCCTGATCAAAAAACTATTTAGAATGATTAACACAAAAAAGAAAGAAAGGTTTTCCCTTTATATCTTGGGATGATTTCTTTTTAAAGGGGAAATATAAGTTTAAATACGGGAAAACCCCTTTTAAAAAACAAAACATTTGTACATCCCAGATGTTAATTTAAATTTCCTACGAGAGAGGATACAGAGTATCTTTAATTTAGATTAAACGGTGGGGGATCGAAGTACCTCCCGTTTTTTGGTTGGAAAAAATGAGCTGATACCCGTATCCACGTATTTAAAAGTTTGGTTTGGAATTTGAACCGGTGACGCGAGCCGAAATTTTTCTTTTTTTAAAATGGAAGGTTTGTAGAAAAAAATGGGGGGTATCGTGGGGCGCTGTATGGATTTGTAATTTATTTTTCGTCGTTCTTTCATGATGAGTTATCCAAATATGCCCCATGGGTTTCCATTTGGGATTACATTATTTAAAAAGTGGTTTTTAAATTTTATCGCTTCTTCTTATGGATGTAATTTAACCCAAAAGGGTTTTGGGAAATTTTTGAGCAGATTGATGTTTTTTCGAATGGTCGATATAGACATTCTGCTCGATTTGGAAAAATCGTGTGAAACACGACTTTGTTTAAAGTGGTTGATAGGGTTAGGTCGGAAATAAGATCGACCAAAAAGGGAAATTTGACCGTCGGAAAATTTGTTCCCTGCCCTAAAAGACATAAATTCATTGCATGAGCTAATGAAGTATTTAATTTATTCCCAATTAAAAATGTCAATTTTTTCCCCAATAACTAAGTAAAGGAAGACAATACCATGTTTTGAATAACTTGTCAAATGGGTTTGAGGGGAATTTCCAAAACCAAAATTTCTTAATTTAGAAGGTCTTGATTTAAAATTCTTAATTTAAAAAAATTTTTAGTGTTTTTGGCTTGGAATTTATAGGTGTTTATTTTGTTTTTATTTTATCGTTGGAATAAGTAGATGGGAATAAAAAAAATTTTTTGGTTTTTTAGGTGTAATTAATATCTGTTAGGGTATGAGTGTTTTGTGTGTGTGTAAAATGGAAGGTTTAGTTTAGAAAATCTTTTGTGTTTCTTAGTAAGGTGAATACAAACAGATGTTTAACACAATTTTTGAACGATTTGATGTATTAGAATTAGTGAAATATGATGATTTGATTTAACTTTTTAAAACCCTGAAAAATTTAAGGTGTGATGTAACTTACAGAAAAGGAAAAAAAATCCAAGATTTGGGATATAAGTTTTTTGTAAAAAAGAAAGTTTTTTTAAATTTCGGATTTATTTATTTTTTTTTTGATTGTATTTTTACTTGGTTGCTGTCTGGTCAGTCCATTGATAAGCCCTTTCGTTTTGAAATGTTAAAAACTGAACTCCGACAGAGCAGTCCCTGAAATGGACCTTTTCGGGAAGGGGGTTTTGACGTCTTCGATTGGGGTGATTCCCCTATCAATTCTTTAAGTCCCCTATCTTTCTCCCCCCGGTTTGGGGACAAGTGCGGGTGATGGGGTTAGTTTGTTGTCGGCCCCACAAGCCGGACTCTGTCTGGAACAGTGGCTAAGAATGCCGTTGACAATAGGCATTCCTGTGTGAAAAAACTTGAATAGGCGAGGCCTGTATGCAAATCGTTGCATAGGTGGGGCTGTGAGACCCAGGGGTGAGATGAATGGATGAGGGGGCGCCCTTTGGGTTTTCCCGATGGACGAGGAATGTGTTTGTTTTTCCCCCCAAATGGGAAAGAAATGGCCCGGGGACGAGGCAGACCTTTTTTTTTACCTGCCAATGGGAAGACGAGGCAGACCTTTTTTGGGCCTGCCAATAGGGGAAAACGAGGGCGTATGGTGGACCCCCCCCTTGTTTAAAGGGTTTTTGGACGGAGGGGAAGAAAAACTTGAAAGACTGGGGACAGGGGAAAAGGTTTTGGACGCCCGGAGTAGACGGAGGGGCCTGAATGGAAACAAAAACCATGGAGTAAACTGGAGATTTACCGGAAAAAACAAGGGGTTGACATGCCCGGGGAATAAAGGGTTGCCTCGAGGGGGAAAAACTTCCCCGCCCGTTCCCAAAAACAAATGAACTTAATACTGTTTAAATTTAAAATTGGCGTAAAAATTTAAACCTTGCTGACTACTGGCGACTTTTTTTTTTTTATATATATATATATATTAAATTTGGAAGCGGGGGGATCCCGGGATTTAAGTGAATAGATGCCCGAATCCTGTTTTATGTGAAGATAGAGAAAAAAGGCCAGCCGTGTGCGAATGTGATGAGAGAATTTTAATGCCAGCCTGATTTTGGGAGCGCCGACTTCAAGAGGTTTCTGTTCCTGCTAGTGATGAAGCGTGCTCGCCTCATTTTTAGAATTGCCTGTTATGAGATGTTTTCCTGGAGTCCCCAGCTGTGAGAACAGCCGGATACAAGTGTCTCCTGTTCCTGCTGATGAATCAACGAGGATTTAAGAGGACCTGTTTGCCCGTGTGTTTTGAGGGACGTTTTTCAAGAGTCCCCAGTGTTAAGAAGTCACGAGTTCCTGTCTGTTTGTGATGAGTGCGGTTTTTTTTAAGATGTGATTTGTGTGTAATGAGAGTTCCTGAGTGTTCCTATGTCTACGTCTACAAATTTTAAGGTGAGTCTTTTCTTTGAGATTATTTTCGGACAGCAACTGAGTATTGTTTTTTGTATTAAAATGTTGAGATAAGGAATATAAAAAGACTAGGTAAATTTAGTAAACAATAAGAGACTAGAAAGATTTTTGAGTTTTGTATGAAGTGTATAAATGTGCGATATTGGTATTTTTGTTTGAGTTGTGAAAGTTAGTATATGGTAGTTATACTTGTTGTGTTGGCACAGTAATTGTGTAGGGTATTGTTGTTTTCTTAGATTTGTGAAATTAAGTATACAGTAGTTATACTTGTTGTGTTGGTACAATATTGTGTAGGATATTGTTGTGGTTATAGATTTGTGAAGATTAAAATATAGTAGTTATACTTGTAGCGTTTGAGGTACAGGGTGGAGTAAGTTATTGTGTTGGTTTTAGATTTGCGCACATTTGTAAAAATAGTTAAGTCTAGGTCTAGTGTATTGTTAGTTTACCTTGAGTCTGTGTATAATTTTTGTAACGATTAAGTTTAGATTTGGTTTTGTGTGTATTAGTGCATCATGGCGTTTCTGTTAAGAGGAAGAAAAGACGTAATGTTAGAAGTTGCGAAAGAATTAGGGGTAGAAGTTGATATTACTTTAACTAGGATGGAAATTAATAAGATAATTTGTCAAAGTAAATACTATACTGATGAAGTAGCTAAATATTTGTTAGAGGGTATTTTGGATGAAAGACGGGAAATTAAGGAATTCGAGGAGCGTAGACTAGCTAGGGAATTTGAGTTAGAAAGACTAAGAGCTCAATTCAGAAATAAGTTAAAAGAAAATGAATTGAAGTCAGGGAATAGGATTAACAATCTCGCAAATGTTTATTGTGTGTCAGGAAAACGACACCAGAAGTTAGTGAACCGGTTAATAAGTATAGGTCTTTAATTAATTCGGTAGTTAATAAAGCGTGGAGAACGCCATGACTGGTGATTTTGAAAAGGAGAATTGTTCTCCCCCAGTGAGAAGGACGAACGTTTTCACCTTCTGAGGTAAGAGGTATAGGAACAGAAAAGAATAGCAAGTTTATGGTTGAAAAAGGGAAAGAAATCAATGTGGATAGAATTGGTCATTGTGTAAGGGAACTGAGGCCGTTTGCAGGTGCAAAAAGGGTTAATGCAATCGCTTTGTGTGCGAAGCGGGTAATAAATTCTGATGAAATAAGAGCTGATTCTTTAGAGTTGATGACAGATAGGGGAATAGTGAACCCTGAAATTTTGAGTTGTGAAAAGGATTGCGAGAAAAAAGAAGATACCAGTATGACGTTAACAGGTGGTGAAAAGCAGTTAACAGTGAATCGTGAAGGTTTTCGGATCATATAATGGCTAAGATAGCAGGGCAGTTAAATGGAAGGAAGAAACACGTGTAAGCTGATGTGGGAGATTTGAGAGAGGTGAGTTAACAATGCGTTTGCTCTCTCAAAACCAAAAGAGATTGATAGGAACAGTTTAGAGACGGATAATAGGTCTAGTTTTAGCTCAGAATTTAATTTCGAGATAGATGTACCAGGAAAAAGAGATCGCAGTACCATTTATCGTCTTAATTTAATAAAGACTGTAATCGTGGGAAAGCCAGGAATAAGGCAAATTCGGTAAAGCTATTATGGATTTTAACTTTCAGGGTGTTCTAAGGGAAAGTCAACTGTATTTTAAATTACCGCCTGATCAGAAGTAACTATTTAAGAATGATTAACACTAAAAGAAAGGTTTCCTATATCTTGGGATGATTTCTTTAAGGCAGAAGGATATAAGTTTAAATACGGGAAAGCCGTTTAAAATCAAAACATGTTGTACATCCCAGATGTTAATTAATTCGCTACGAGAGGATACAGAGTATCTATTAGATTTAGATGTAAACGGATGGGGCAGTCGAACCGTACTCTGCCCGTTGTTTGGTTAGGAAGAGTGAGCTGATACCCGTATCCACGTATTAAATGTATTAAGTTTAGGAATTTGAACCAGGTGACGCGAGCCGAAATTTATCTTTTATTAAAAATGGAAGGTTTTGTAGAAAAGAATAGCGCGGTATCGTGGGTCGCTGTACTGGATTTGTGGAAGTGGTATTTTCGTCGTTCTTTCATGATGAGTTATCCGAAGTATGCCGCATGCGTTATGCCATTTGGCATGTACATTATTAAGAGAGTGAGGTTTAAGTTTGCATGCGCTTCTTCTTATGGATGTAATTTAACGACACAGGTTATGAGATGGCTAGAGCAGATTGATGTTTTACGAATGGTCGATATAGACATTCTGCTGCAGATTTGGAAAAATCGTGTGAAGCAGCTTGACTTTGTATTAAAGTGGTTGGTGGGGTTGGTCGAAGTAAAGATCGACCAAAGGTAAATTAGAGCCGTCGGAAAATTTGTTCCATGCACATAATATAGACTTAGTAAATTCATTGCATGAGCTAATGAAGTATGTTAATTATATTCCCAATTAAAGTGTCTAATTTTCCTCAATAACTAACGTAATGGAAGACAATACCATGAATTGTGAATAACTTGTCATAATGGTTGTGAGAATGCCTACCGAAAGCCAAAATTTCACTTAATTTAGAAGGTCTTGATTTAAAATTCTTAATTTAAAAAAAATTGTTTTACTGTTATTTGCAAAGCTTGGAATTTATAGGTGTTTTTTTTTGTTTATTTAATATTGTTGGAATAAGTAGATGGGAATAAGCAATTCTTTGGTTTTCTGGTGTAAATTTAAATATCTGTGGGATATGAGTGTTTGTGTGTGTTTAGGTGGAAGGATATTATTGTTGGAAAATTTTTTTGTGTTTCTTGGGGGGGTGAATACAAACAGATTTTTAACACAATTGATTGAACATTTGATGTATTAGAATTGTGAAATATGATGATTTGTTTTCTTCTTTAAAACCTAAAAATTTAGGTGTGATGTAACACAGAAAAGGAAAAAGAACCCAAGATTTGGGATATAATTTTTAGTTGTAAAGGAATTTTTTTATAAATTTCGGATTTATTTATTTATTTTTTTTTTGATGTTTTATTTTGGATTGCGCCCGGGTCAGTCTCATTGATAAGACAACCTTTCGGTGTGAAATGTTAGAACTGAACTAGCCTGGGGGAAAAGCAGTCAGTGAAATGGCCCTTTTTTCGGGGGAAAGGGGGTTTGTGACGTCCGTTGGGGTGACCCCCTTAATTCTTCTGAAGTCACCCTATCTATTCACCCCCAAACAGATTTGTGACAAGTGCAGGTGGCCAGGGGGTTTATTGTTTGTTGTCGGGCCTCACGGCCGGACATCTGGTCTAAATTTTTACATGGCTAAGAATGCCGTTGACAATAGGCTTCCTGTGGAAAATCTTGAATGGCGGGGTAAAAGCAATCTTTCATAAAAGTGGGGCTGTGAGACCCAGGTGTGAATGAATGGATGAAATTTTGGCCCCGGTTTAGAGGACGAGGAATTTTTTGTTTTTTCCGCGCAAATGGGGGTGGCCCGGGGGAAAGTTTTTTCCCGGGGAAGAGAGGGGAGACCTTTTTTGGGGCCCGCCAAAGAAAGGGAAAAACGAGGGGGACCCCCCCCTGGGGTTTAAAAGGGGGTTTAAATTTGGACGGAGAGGGGAAAAAAACTTGAAAAATGAACGTTGGACGGAAGGGAAACGGACAAATAGCCGGAGGGGGGGACGGAGTCTGAATAAAAAAGAACCTGGGTAAAGGGTTTTTGGAAAACAAAGGGGTTTACGGTCCTGGCGGAATAAGGTTGCCTCGGGGAAAAAAGGGTGTCCGCCCGGCGCCCCTTTTAAAAACTTTTAATAACAAATGAACTATTACATACTGTTTTAAATTTAAAAAAAAACGGACAAATTTTTTTTGTGTGCTGACTACTGAGACGTTACATATATATATATATATATATATATTAAATTGGGGGCAGCGGTGGGATCCGGCATTTGAGTAAATAGATGCCCGAAATCCTTAGTTTTATGGAAAAGAGTGAAAACGGCCAGCCAAAAGGAATGTGATGAGAGAATTTAAATGCCTCGCTGCTCGGCCTTTTGGGAGCGCTGACTTCAAGAGGTTTCTGTTCCTGCTAGTGATGAAGCGGCTCGCCTGATTTTGGAATTGCCTGTTATGAGATGCTTCCCTGGAGTCCCCTAGGCCAGGAGAAGATCCGGATACAAGTGTCTCCTGTTCTTGCCTGATGAATCAACGAGGATTTAAGAGGAACTTGCGTGCCTGTTTGTTTTGAGGGACGTTTTTCAAGAGTCCCCAGGTGTTAAGAAGTCACGAGTTCCTGGGTCTGTTTGTGATGAGTGCGGTTTTTTAGCTGACGTAGTGTAAAGAGAGTTCCCTGAGTGTTCCTATGTCTACGTCTACAAATTCCATAAGTGAGTCTTTTCTTTGAGATTATTTTCGGGGCAGCAACTGAGTACTGTTTTTTGTATGTAAAATGTTGAGATAAGGAATATAAAAAGACTAGGGTAAATTTAGCAAAACAATAAGAGACTAGGAAAGATTTTTTGAGTTTTGTATGGAAGTGTATAAAAAGTGATATTGTATTTTTGGTTTGAGTTGTGAAAGTTAGTATATGGTAGTATAATTTGTTGTGTTGGCACAGTAATTGTGTAGGTATTGTTGTGGTCTGATTTGTGAAATTAAGCATACAGTAGTTATAATTTGTTGTGTTGGTACAATATTGTGTGGTGATATTGTTGAAGTTATAGATTTGTGAAATTCGGTATACAGTAGTTATACTTGTGGTGTTGGTACAATGTTGATTAGGTTATTGTGTTGGTTTTAGATTTGCGCACATTTGTAAAATATAGTTAAGTCTAGGTCTAGTGTAATTGTTATTTCCACTCTGAGTCTGTGTGTATAATTTTTTGTAACGATTAAGTTTAGATTTGGTTTTTGTGTGTATTAGTGCATCATGGCGTTTCGCCAAGAGAAGGAAAAGACGTAATGTTAAAAGTTGCGAAAGAATTAAGGGTAGAAGTTGATATTACTTTTAACTAAGATGGAAAATTAATAAAGAGAATTTGTCAAAGTAAATACTATACTGATGAAGTAGCTAAATATTTGTTAGAGGGTATTTTGATGAAAAACGTAGGGAAAGACGGGAAATTATGAACGTGAACAACGTGAAAAGACGAGAAATTAAGGAATTCGGATGTGACTAGCTTAGAATTTGAGATAGAAAAAGACTAAGAGCTCAGTTCAGAAATAAGTTAAAAGAAAATGAATTGAAGTCAGGGAATAGGATTAACAATCTCGCAAATGTTTATTGTGTGTCAGGAAAACGTACCGCGGAGAAGTTAGTGAACCGGTTAATAAGTGTAGGCCTTTAATTAATCTGGTAGTTAATAAAAGCGTGGGAGTAACTCATGTCTGGTGATTTTGAAAAGCAGAATTGTTCCCCCAGTGATGACTAATGTTTTCCCTTCTGAAGTAAGAGGGATAGAACAGAAAAGAATAGTAAACATGGTTGAAAAAGGAAAGAAATCAATGGATAGAATTGGTCATTGTGTAAGGGAACTGGAGCCGTTTGCAGGGGTGCAAGTGCTAAAGCACCGCTTCTATTCCGCGAAGCGGGTAATAAATTCCTGATTAAATAAGAGCTGATTCTTTAGGAGTTGATGGTGATAGGGGATAGTGAACCCTGGAAATTTTTGTTGTGAAAAGGAATGCGAGGAAAAGAGAAGATACCAGTATGACGTTAACAGGTGGTGAAAAGCAGTTAACAGTGAAGTGCTTCGGAATCCTCATATAATGGCTAAGATAGCAGGGAAGTTAAATGAAGGAAAAGAAAACACGTGTAAAGCTGATGTGTGGGGAGGTTTGAGAGGTGAGTTAACAAATGCGTTTGCCCTCTCAAAACCAAAAGAGATTGATAGGAAATCAGTTTAGAGACGGATAATAGGTCTAGTTTAAATTGTGAATTTAATTTCGAGATAGATTTACCTGAAAAGAGATTCGCAGTACCATTTACGTCCTTCAATTTAATAAAACTGTACCGTAAGAAGCCGAATTTGAAAATTTGGTTAGGGAAAAATAGCTCGAAGGGAATAGTGAAAGATACCCCTCGAAATTTCTTATTCGGTAAAGCTATTTATGGATTTTATCTTTCAGGGTGTTTTAAGGAAAAGTCAACTGTATTTTAAAATTACCGCCTGATCGAAGTAACTATTTAAGAATGATTAACGCTAAAAGAAAGAAGGGTTTCCTTCATATCCTGGGATGATTTTTTCAAGGCAGAAGGATAGTGAAATTTAAATACGGAAAGCCGCCAAAATTAAAATACGTTGTAGCATCCCAGATGTCAATTACTCCATACGAGAGGATACAGAGTATCTTTTAGATTTAGATGTAATCGGATGTGGGGTAGTCGAAACCGTACCTGCCCGTTGTTTGGTTAAAGAGGAGCTGATACCTGTATCCACATATTAAATGTATTAAGTTTAGAATTTTGAACCAGGGTGACGCGAGCCGAAATTTATCTTTTATTAAAATGGAAGGTTTTGTAGGCGAATAGCGCGGTATCGGGTCACTGTACTGGATTTGTGGAAGTGGTATTTTCGTCGTTCTCTGCTGATGAGTTATCCGAAGTATGCTGCATGCGTTATGCCATTTGGCAGTACATTATTAAGAAAGTGAGGTTTAAGTTTGTATGCGTTTCTTCTGGATGTAATTTAAACGACAGGTTATGAGGATGGCTAGAGCAGATTGATGTATCACGAATGGTCGATATAGACATTCTGATGCAGATTTGGAAAAATCGTGTGCCAGGATTGACCTGTATTAAAATGGTTGAGTAGGATTGGGTCGGCAGTCAGACGACCCAAAAGTTAAAATTAGAGTCGCTCTAAAATTTGTTCCATGCACATACTATAGACTTAGTAAATTCATTGCATGAGCTTACCGAGGTATAGTTAATTATACCCCAATTAAAGTGTCTAATTTTCCCTCTAATAACTAAATGCAATGGAAGACAATATCATGAATTGTGTGAATAATCGGTCAGTAATGGTTGTGAGAATGCCTACCGAAAGCCAAAATTTAACTTTAATTTAGAAGGTCTTGATTTAAAATTCTGAATTTTAAAAAAATTGTTTTTAATGTTATTTGCAAAAGTTTGGAATCTCTATAGGTGTTTATTTTTGTCATTTAAATATCGTGGAATAAGTAGATTGGAATAAGCAATTCTTGGATTTGCTAGGTGAATTAATATCTGTAGGAGTATGAGTGTCGTGTGTGTGTAAGGTGGAAGGATATTATGTGTTATTGAAAATCTTTTGTGTTCTTTTAGTAAGGTGAATACTCAAACAGACAAGCTTAATTACAAATTTCGATTGAGCTGGGATTTTAATGTATTGAATTAGTGAAATATTATGATTTGATTTAACTTCTTTGAAACCCTGAAAATTTAAGGTGTGACGCAACTTCTACAGAAAAGGAAAAAGAATCCAAGATTTGGGATTTAAGTTTTAGTTGTAAAGTGGAATGTTTTATAGAATTTTGGATATATTTATTTATTTTACTTTTGATTGTATTTATTACTTGATTGCTGTCCTATCGTCTCATAGATAAGACAACCTTCTGGTGTGAAATGTTAAGAACTGAACTAGCCTGAGGCCAGAGCGGCGCAGTCCAGTGAAATGGACCTTTTCAGGGGAAGGAGCTGTGATTGCCTCTCGATTGGGGTGAACCCCACTCTGGGTCAATTCTTCTGAAGTCACTATATCTATTCATCCCCAAACAGCCAAGCTAAGTACGCAGGTAATAAGGGTCATTGTTTCAAGCCCTGGCCTCGGACAAGCTGCAGAGCATCTGGTCTGGAATTCTACAAATGGCTGAAGAATCTGGGCAGTGACACAATAGGCATTCCTGTATGAAAGTCTCGAATAGGGCGAGGCCTGTATATACGTCGGTGGCAGAGTGGGCCGTGAGGCCCAGGTGTGAGATGAATAGATGAGAGTTATGGCGCCCCTTGGATTCCAGACGGACGGGAATGTTTGTGTTTGCCGCGCAAATGGAGATTGGGGCTGCGTGGCTCCGGGGACGAGGGCAGACCTTTCTTGACCTGCCAATGAGGAAGACGAGGGCAGACCTTTTTCTTTGACCTGCCAATGAGGGAAAACGAGGGGCGTGTGGTGGACCCGCCCCTGGTGTTTAAAAGAGGTTAATTTTGGACGGAGAGGAGGAGAAGGAGACTTGAGAAAGACTTAAAGGAACGGAGAGAGAAGAAGCTTGGATATAGAGCCCTGGAGTGAGACGGACGGAGCCCGGAATGGAAACAGAGAACCATGGAGAAAAACTAGAGAGTGGAGCCCGGAAAAGCAAGGACGTCGAGTGCCCTGCGGTGAATATGGATTGACCTCGAGTGAAAAGACTGTCCCGCCCGCTTTGGCCTATTTAATGAAGCTATTAAATACTATTTAAATATTAAAATATGGCTGTGACAAATTTTCTTGTGTACTAATGACTGACGACGTTACAAGGTCTTGAATTTTCTCAATTTGTCACAGACCATCTGTCAGGACGTTTAAACCTATGTTCAACATTTAATGCCTTTTATTCAGACTTTGATACTGGGTTTGAGAATGATTTGAGTATGGTAATACCACAGTAGGCAATGAATTGATATGGTCACATTGGAAAAAAAATGTCACAGGACAATAGGAACTGATTGTGATCTGCACTAATGATTATCTGAGAGTACAGAAACAAATGTCAGTAATTTAGGCTTTAAAAAGGCAGACCTGTTATATAGAGTAGCTTGAGGATGTTTTTAATTGCTTTTCCCATTGAGAAAGAGTTTCAGCGTGGTTGCCAATCTCCAAAACAATAACAAAAAAAGCTGGACACTACTAACAGAGGAGATTTAAGGTTAAACCTGACAAGATTGATAACAAGTTGAAAATTTGTTATTGCAACACCATATTCATCCCTCTCATGTTTGTTTATTTTATTTAACAGTTATGTTATATATTAATTAACACGTGCTTTTTAAATTTTAAACACTATACTTCATTAGTTAGAAATTTAATTCTTTTAAAGTAGTAGTAGTAGTACTAGCTGTCAAAAAGAGATTTAAGTAGATAAATTTGCAAAAATTCAATATTAATTAAGCAGGTGTCTGCCCCAAACCAAAAAACATGGCAAGGGGTCTATGAGACAAAAAAGTTTGGGAACCTATGCTCTAACCACTCATCCACCGGGTATATAACTGAGCATATACAGTGAAAATCGCTTAACACGAAACTGAAGGGACTGAAATATATTTCTTTGTTTTAAAAGTTTCGTGTTGAAACATGTTTAAAAAAACCATACATCAACAAAAGTTTATTTTATTTACATTGATATGTATATATGCATATATTTAATAAAAATCAACGAAACAGAAACATTCACAAGAACTTAAAAATTTATTACAAAATTTTCAAGTTTTTTGAAAAACAATACATTTATTGAGTTTTGGGAAAACAATTTGATATTTTCCTTTGCATTATTTATTTTGGCATCAAATTCTTAACAAATTGTTCGTTATCGTCCATTTTGTTATTCATTTCACCATTGGAATATGCATCTAAATATTTGCGCATGGTTTTCGTGACGTTCCTCATTTCGGCTGATGTGGGAACAGAAGCTGCATTATTCATTTCATTTTCACCGTCGGAATCTGAATTAATGTTATTGTAGTAAAAGCGTGGGGTGTGCTTTGTACTACATTTTTACACTAACTCAGCATTTCGGAATATAAGTAAATTATAACAATTAATGTAGAGGCGCCCCGCTTTTTATCCCAATGGCATTAATTTTCTCGTTAATCCTTTTATTCTATTAAAATTTTTTTTTTTTCAGTTCAATTCACTATAAAAGCGTTTTTTTAAAAAAAAAATTTTTTTATCTGTAATTTTTATCAGCTGAATTTCACCCGGTGTAGTATAGTGATTTCCATAAGCAAGTCAATTTTTCTAGTTTAAAATTACTTTTCTGGGTGTAATAATTTTAAAAAGTTTCCCAAAACATAGCAATAGTTTTTTTTTAATTTTTTTTTTCCCCTCTAGTTTTTGTATGAATAGGATAATTGTAAGATACCTTTAATTATCCTGACTTTTTTATGCTTGAATTCCTTCCCTTGAATTTCAAATAAAAAAACATTCCCCAAGAAAGAAATTTTAATAATACGTCTTTACAAAATTTGGAAAAGCAGTTCGATACACAAATACCATATGCCCCAAAAAAAGTTCGTTAAAATTTGAAAATTCAAAGATTATCGGAATAATGTAGGGAGAGAAGTAAAAATTGCCACTCGTGCTTGAAATAACATGTGGTTTTATCAGGGGCGTAGCTACCGTCGTATCAATGATACGGGTCCCCAACATGTGCAAGCTAAAAAATCGTAAAATGTTAAGGGGCCCAAAAGGAATTTTAAAAAGGGCTCACTTAAGACTAGTTATGCCAATGGGTTTTATTGAAGCCAAAAAAGTGCAAACATGGCCATCAGATGTGATAACAAAAGCAATAATGAGCATAACAAGTTTTTTAGCAATAAACGATGTTCTTTATAACAAATATTCAAGAGGTTGGCCGTCATCCATCAACAACCCTTATAGTCGTGGGACGATATTGAGAATAGCGCTGTACAGCATATCTGGAGAGAAACATGTGCAAGCTAAAAAATCGTAAAATGTTAAGGGGCCCCAAAAAGGAATTTTTAAAAAGGGCTCACTTAAGACTAGTTATGCCAATGGGTTTTATTGAAGCCAAAAAAAAAAAGTGCAAACATGGCCATCAGATGTGATAACAAAAGCAATAATGAGCAAAGTTTTTGCAATAACGATGTTCTTTATAACAAATATTCAAGAGGTTGGCCGTCATCCATCAACAACCCTTATAGTCGTGGGACGATATTGAGAATAGCGCTGTACAGCATATCGGGGAGAAACATGTGCAAGCTAAAAATCGTAAAATGTTAAGGGGCCCCAAAGGAAATTTTTTAAAAAGGGGCTCACTTAAGACTAGTTATGCCAAGGGGTTTTTATTGAAGCCAAAAAAAGTGCAAACATGGCCATCAGATGTGATAACAAAAGCAATAATGAGCATAACAAGTTTTTTAGCAATAAACGATGTTCTTTATAACAAATATTCAAGAGGTTGGCCGTCATCCATCAACAACCCTTATAGTCGTGGGACGATATTGAGAATAGCGCGTACAGCATATCGGGGGAAGAAACATGTGCAAGCTAAAATCTTTAAAAAATTTTAAGGGGCCCCAAAAAGGGAATTTTAAAAAGGGCTCACTTAAGACTATTTAATGCCAATGGGTTTTATTGAACCCAAAAAAAAGTGCAAACATGGCCATCAGATGTGATAACAAAAGCAATAATGAGCATAACAAGTTTTTAGCAATAAACGATGTTCTTTATAACAAATATTCAACAGGTTGGCCGTCATCCATCAACAACCCATATAGTCGTGGGACGATATTGAGAATAGCGCTGTACAGCATATCTGGGAGAAATTGCCGTGAGATGTCTTTAGAATTCCTAATGAGGTCGGATGCTCACGGTAAACTTGCAATTTCAGGTAACCCCAAAACTAATAATTAGGGACGTCTTAAGACTCTTTGAGGCCTAGGAAAAAAAAAGAAAACGGGGGCCCCCTATGCAAAAGTAGGCCCTATCTGATATTTTTAAAAAGTAGACAGTATACACAGCATGCATTGTCAACTACTCGTTCAAACAGTAATTTGAAACAAATAAATGTACACGACTCACAATCTCAAAAACTTAGGCATAAACCGGCTCGACCGATGGCTGCAATTTCAGCAAAAGAAGTTGAAAGATTGTTTATGATATTAGGCCAAGGCCTAGACATGAACGACGGTCACCACATAATAATATATTTTTCCCCACTTTGCCAGTCGACATACAGTTTAAAATTTCCCCTGTTTTCGGGAGACTATGTACGGGAATAATATTTGACCACATTAAAATTTATCGATTCAGGATCGTTTTAAAGACTGAATCGAGAACGAAAAGAGCCCCCAAGGGCGAGGCCCGAGTTCAGTTGGCTCATACCTTAAGACGTCCGCTAAAATCACTCCGGATTGAGAACCGAGTGACCAAAAAGATGGAAGTGGCGGCAGCAGTATCCTCACCAAACGTGGTGGGAAAAGAGATCTTTCACACGTGCAGCAAAAATAGGGTGGAGGCCATCCCATAAAGTCGTACCTTCCAGCATGTGATTCAGCCAGGCTCTTGGTATAATATGATTCTATAACGTACCGGTCCCTCTCGCCCGTCACGCTGACAGAGGCAAAGTAAAACCATGAATTTTCTCGAAGAAAAGGGTCTGACCACGACTCATATGGGCGACCTTTTTTCTGCACTTCTCTTTGCTTTCAATAAAACCCCATGTTATTTCAAACATGTGTGACATTTTATCTCTTTACTTACATTATTCCGTGAATTAATGAATTTTCAAATATTGCCGAATTTTTGGACGTAGTATACAAGGTTTGACAATTAAGTTCTCGGACTGCGTACGCATAGCCATTAGGTTTGTTGAGAATAGATTATATAGTTGGCTTCGATCTTTCCGGTGCTGGTGGCACGTTTTTCCCTATCTAGTTCAGTTTGTTTTATCCTTGTTTGTGAGAAAGACGTTGTTGTGTTGAAGTGCCGCGATCATGATAAACGTAAAACCGACCTACGTAAAATTTGTAAATTTCTTGTGAAATTTAAAATAAAAATTCCAACTGAATTTTTTGAATTTTTAAAGGAGCGTTTGGAGATAGCTGCCTGTCACATAGTCAAATTTTTTGAATGGCAAAAAATGATTTTCAGATTCGGGAGGTTGATAATGATGGACGTTCGATTGAAATTTCAACAAGTGATGCTCATTGTTTTTCTCGATATTAAAGGCATCATCCTGATTGAATGGGTACCTCGAGGCCAAACGGTAAACAGAAATAATACATTGAGACCCTGATAAAGTTTAGAAAGAGAAGAAAAGGCAAGATCTGTAAAGCAACATGTGGATTTTGCACCAAGACGACGCCTCGGTGCACGTTGTGCTCTCTGAAAAACAGTTCTTGGCATACAAACGCGTTACTGTGCTCGAGCATCCACCGTACTCACCAGATCTCGCCCCATACGCGACTTCTACCTGTTTCTTAAGTGAAAATTGTTTTGATGGGAACAAAATTTTCAGTCTGTAGGAAAGGTGAAGGAAAAAGGGCACACTTAATTAAAATGGTGACACCTGAGCCGCAGCACTGCTTTGAACGGTGAAAAACTCGTAATGCAGCTATGCATTGATAGGAAAGGTATTTTGAAGAGGATTAAAAAAAAAGAGAGGTATATTTGTACATTTTTTTCAATAAAGCTAATTTGTTGACTAATCCCATTATTTAATTGTCACAGTAGTATATGGCATTTCAATAGGGAAAGGTTTAACCCAAAAAATATTTTAATTATTTCTTTACAAAAAACTTCTTTACAACTGATGAACAATAACTCAAAGAATAAGCGCATAAAAAGACTCAATTGCAGAAGAAGGATTGTAATTTAAGTAAAGGTGGACTTGGAATATATAGATTATTCCCCTTTCAGTTATAAAATTAAGCTTCAGAAAAATTGGTAATTAAGACTCAATGCAAGCAACTGAAACACAACTTATTCTTCAAAGAAATTTTATAATCGTAATCATAAATATTTTCTCCTTACTGAGCAACTTTTTACTTGAAATTAATTTTTTTACTGCATATTTTATTAAAGATAATTTTAAATGTTGGAAAATTTAGGAAAAAATAAATACAAAATTAAATATAATATTCAGATTTCTTAGAAAAAAAAAACAAAGAAATGTACAAGTTTGAATTTCTGGAGAAAAATAATATTTATGTATGTGAATCAGAAAGCCCACAGGAATTTTTTAAAGGGGGAAGGTCGGGGTCAAAAAGTTCACCATTCTTGTATCATGCTCCTTTTTGATTTTTGATTTTGGAACAAAACACAGTAAAAACCTAATTATTGAACAAATAATTGGGCAAAATAATAAAATTAATCATTAATAACAAATACTAATTAAATTTTACGTACTATATACTTAGCATTATAATCAATCGGAAAAAATCAAGGGCTTTGGGGAGGATTGGAATCCCCGGACCCCCTTGTGTGCAAAAGGGATGAATGTAACTAATGAAAAATAATAAAAGGATACCTCATTTACAGATAATACCTGTGTATTTAGACACATTTTATTTTCATCAAATCTGAAAAATTTCATTAAAATAAATAATGTATCCAACACACAGTCCTTGAATAAAATAAACAGACTAACATAAAAGAAACTGAGAAAAATTTTATTCACAATTAATTCATTTTTAAAAAATGCAATAAACAGATGTTATTACAATGCAACAGATAAACAAATGATAATATTTTATAACTATATTCCATACAAAATTCTGCTAAGGCTAACACTTAAAAAAAAGTTTAGAGTACTAAAAAAAATTTCCCAAAAAATAATTCATTTAAATAATTCAAGTTTCAAGAATCAAAATATAATTCAATAAAATAGAGATGCATTATGTTTACTAATGTATTTAACAAACATAAACTACAAAAACTTAAAATAAAATAAATTTTTGGCAAAAAGGATAACATCACAAATAAACTTTTAATAAATAAATTTTTAAAATATTGCACAATCATTGTACTGTATCATATATAACAAAATTTTAATTCTTAAACACACGCATTAAAACAATTTATATCTGAACATTTAAGATAAACAATTGATGACTAGATTGATATAATTTAATATAAATTTGCTCTATAATTACCAATTTTTTAAAAATTTTTAAAATTTATAAGATTTGGGTATATATCAATTCTCTGTACAAATTGTAAAATTTAAAAAAAAAGATAATTTCAACTTGCATTTGAGCATTTAACAAAAAATTCAAGAAATTTTATATAGTAAATGGTTTATGAATTTTATGAACTATCTGTCTGAATGATGCTATTTAATTGAAATATGAAAATCATTTTTTTAAAATAGAACTAATATGTTTTAATAGTACGAAGCTAATTTGTTCTTAATGACAAGGAGAGGGTATGATTTATGTAGCACCATTTGCACGATTATTTTAAACTTAAATTTCATCTCAGTTAACTTTTGATTGATTCTTTTTTTTAAATTTTCAGATTTTAGTTCAGTATAAGTTATTTATTGTAAAAGAATACTTTTGTAAAAACATAGATAATTCTCTCTTCTCACCCCACATTTTAAAATGCATAAAGTAATATTCATTATGAGTAGAATCAAAGTTGCAAGTTTAACATGATGGTTATTCAGATACTTTATCCAAAAGAAAAAGGAGTTACATTCTTTTGTAGTCATTCCTGCAAAAGTATTTATTCTAAATATGATTTTTATTTAGCTTCAATATTTAGAAAAATATTGATGACATTTTATCAACACTGATCAAATTTATAATACATTAGTACAACATTAATAATTGACAAACAGACAAAGCATTTTATTAAGACTAAATTTTATATATATTCACCAATGGATAAAAATGATATTTGGGAAGTAATAAAATGTGTACAGAATAGCATAGAAATATAATTTGTTCTTACAATAATTTCATTAAATTAGTAAATGGTAACATATTTATACATGTATAATACTGTTAAAATATATCTCAGTACTTTCATAAATAATCAAGCACTGAAAAAATTAAGTAAATAACAAACAATGATTAGAAGATGACCCTCTTTGGCATGCTAACACAAATGTTTAGATATAATGTAAAAAAACGACTGAAATATCACACTAAATCAAGTCTCATTGGTCCAATATCCTGCATAGATTTTTTGCTAACAACATATGTCTATATTTTTTTTCATCAGATAAACATTAAGATTAAAATTTCTAAGATATAAATATTTTTTATTGTACTTGTCTATTCAGATAATTTTAGGAATATTGGTCAGTTTTCAAAGTAGCTAGTTACCATTCTGTTTATGCCTAGTATCAACATATAAAATTCAAGATATATAGAAGATATTATGCTATTCCAATCCCCAATATTTCATTCAAATTTAAACACCCATTTTGCAAAAAAATTTTCAAAGTATTTCAGGTTTTAGTTTATACATATATTCCAATTTACTACCCAAATGCAAATCTAACTTTTGAGAAATTGGTCAATTAAATTAAAAAAATTACATTCTAATGTCTAGGAGTTTAACCCATGGGAGCAACTATATATATATATATATATATATATATATATTAAGGCTATTTAAGGGAAATTTTGAAATGATTTTAAATGGCTGAAATATTAAAAATATCATTTGTTTTAAAAGTTATTAAAATTGTTCAGAGCTGAATTTAAAATGCGAAAAACTACTAACAACATGTAAAAGCAAATATCAAATTCACATAGAGGCACTTTTACAGACTGCAAACAACTGTAAAATACAAGATCACATACCAAAATAAAAGCTTATGCCATGTTGTGCATGAAGTCAATGAAATTTAAAAACATTCACAAATACTATGAAAGATAATACAGTAGATGCTATTTTACTCAATCAAAATGTTTACAAAGTGAATTCTTTTTTTATTGTAGTTACTTAATTCAAACACATAAAAAACTTTTAACTCTAACAAATTATATAGTGAACAAAAAATTTTAAAAGAAATTAAATATGATAAAAAAATTTATAAAAGTTTTAAAATACAGTTGGACCCCTTTACGAACCCCTATTTAAAAATTTTATCTTTTTTCCCTTGATTAAAATTAAAGGGAAAAACCTCTATTTAATGAATAATAAACCCTAAATTAACAAATTACTTCAACAGCGAAAATTTTTTTTATTAGTTAGGATTAAAAAAATTTAATTTCTTTTCAAATCACATATCCTTTTTTTCCCGAACAGAAAAACTTTTCTTTTTTAGCAGCAAATTTTGATGGGAAAAGGTGTATACTGTTATTACACTTTACAAGTGCAATGAGTCACAAGTGTTAGTTTTGAACAGGACAGGAAATTCTTTCTTATCTCATCTAACTACAATGCAGGGGATATTTAAAAAATTTTACCATTAGCTCTTTTCATGAGATACATGAGGTTTATTATATGTACAGTTTTGCAGAGAAAATTTTATTTTGAAAATTTGTGAAGCATGGCAGATTGTTGGAAACTAATCGTAACAATTCTGATGCAGAAATAGATTTAAAACTCATGTCAAAACTGTTATTTCTAATGCTTTATATTGTTTGAAACAGTGGAAACATATTTCTCCATACAGCAGAATGTAAATGATGCAATATTTTTTCTCTGTACAAAGTCAAAAAAGAACTCTTTCGGCGTCAGGAATCAAAAAAGATTGTCAGTATTTTAAAATTTCCAATTAACTGGTGGGATATTATAGTATTTTTAGCTCGGTTTTTAAAATTATGTAATTTCTAACTATGGATATTTTTGTATAGTTGCTTATTATAGACTTTCCCAAAAAGTAAGTGCAAAAATTTGTATTTTTGGACCCCAATATTTCAAATAACCCTTGAATTAGAGGAATAAAATGTTCAATCTGGATGAATTGTCAATTTAGGGTCTGACTGTATAAACATCAATGTCTGAAAAAATGGTAGAATAAATATACTACAGAAAATACTCATACTGAAAATTTACTCATAAGAAGAGTATCTCTTCACACACACACAATTCTAATTTTATAATTTTCCATTAAATTAACCTTGTGGTATTAGTTCCTCAAAGAAAGCAACAAAAAAGGAGGGGAAAAGTGCGTTAAAACAAATAGAGTAATTGTTTAAACTTCACACAATGACTTAATTTTTAAAAAAAAATTTTGATTTTTAAAATTGTGTATGCTGATAAGGAATTATATTATCTATATTTTGATTAAATATATAAGACAAAAAGCTGATAATTTGAATGATTTTAAAATTAAAAAAAAATTTTTGAAATTAGAACTGTAATATTAAAAAAGTACTTAATAAAACAAAATTCACATTAAATTTTTATGAAACATTGAATATAATAAAAAAACAATGTTTTTATTTCTATCAAAAAATTTATACATATTTTCCACTAGTTCTACAAAAAGAAAAAATCTCAGATTACAAAGTAAATAAATATAAATAACAATAAATTTAAGTTTATTTTTTGTATATAATGGAAACAAAAACAGATTTTTAAAAAATAGGAAAAATTTTTTCCATTAATAATAAAAGCGGGGAAAACTTTCTAGCTTTATAGGAAGCTATACAAATCTTTTGAAGGGCTAATAAAAAATAATACATTTATATATAAGCAAATTATTTATTATTATTAAATTACCTTTTTAAAGACAAATTATCAGATAAAAATGTTTTCAATTATTTTGAGTATTTTTTAAAAAGTACAACCATTCAAAATATAGGTAATTAACCATGCATATAACTATAGAATACATACAACTACATTTGAAATTGTATCTATTTAAGACAAATATATAAACCTATATTGTTCCTCTAAAACTATTCATAATAAATACAAAATTATAAATATAAAATAAATTATTTTTATAGTAAATTCTAAGGTTAAAAGTAAAACGGACCACAACGAATAGCATCTACTACACAGAAGTCCAGCCCTTCAAAAGCACAGCCCTTTGTACATAAAACATGATTCAAAAGTGTCTTATTAAAAAAGTAAGTATACAAATATAATAGCACAATGGTAATTATGATGATGCAAAGCTATATTTTTACACTACTTACAAAGTCAAAACATTACACATACAAAACATAAATACTTCATTGTCAAAGGCAACTGTTTCTCAAACTTCGAAAATAGCTAAGTAATAAATAAGTAGTATTAAAATAATATACTTTTTAAAACACATTTTAAAAAATTAAAAACTTACTTTAAAGGTGTATCATATTAAAGCATGTTTTAAAAAGTCGAGTTAAGAAATTTTCGACCATAAAAACGGCTTTTACAAAATTTCTTTTAAATACTAATATTAGAAGCAAAAAAAGAAGAAAAAAAAATAACAAAATAAATACTGTTTCAAAAAAAAAAATAAACTGTTAAAGATTATTTCCCTCTAAAAATGTTATAAGTTTTTAGAGGTTTAAATAATGCATATCCAGTAGTAATACATTCACAAATGCCTAAGCTTTTGTTCTCTGTGTTACATCATAACAAAATGTGCTGCTTCTAGAAATAATAATATTAGATTAAAATTCTGCATTTTGTAAATGGAATATATCTCCATTTCTTTTTTTATGTTGGTTTCCCATTTCTCAAACTTGATAAACTGCAGTTAATTTTTTCAGTAAATGATATTCAAGTTTTTTTTTAATAATAAAATTTGGGTTTTCTTGTTTTGAAATTCATTAATCTGGAGCTATTTTGTAACAATATGGATTATTTTATTAATTTATAATACTTAAAATAAAAATTTAATTTTTATTAGATAAAAAAATAAATAAATAAATAAAACTGTAATATTCAAGGGACTTTTTATGGGAAAAAGCTACCAAGAACTATTTATTGTGTTTGTTTTTCACTTCTTAAAAGTTAAAAAATGTAGAACTACATGCTAATAATGAAAATTTCTAAAAATTTTCTGGTAATGAAATAAAATAACTGAGTTTTTTAAAACATATATATTTCATTTGGATTCATTTAAAAAAATTTTAAATGATAGTATAATGAAAAATAGTTTTTGAATAAACAGTTCAAAACAAGTGCATATGAGAGAAACAGTTCTTCATAAAAAGGCCTCATAAAACATGCTGCAAAATAATCAGACTAGTATATACAATGGATATAAAAATGGCATTCCATTTTCTTTTTAAAAATGTATTTGATCACAATATTACTTTTTGAAAAAAACCACATAAAAAAAAAGAGAAATGAATGCTACAAAAAACCCATCAGCCCAAAAGCCTCAATCGCCTACGGGAAACCCAAAAAACCATTGATGTTTCTCTGAAAGGGTTTTAATTCTTCAGAAATTTTCCCCAAATTTATTTTCCCTAAAAAAAAGTTTCCCCCAAATTAACAAAGTTGCTAACTGTCAAAATATCCGTGAAAAAAAAAATGAAAAAAAAGAATTTATAAATTTTTTTATAAACCCTTTTCAAGTACAATTAACAGTCCCAAATTTTAAAAACCATTTCAGGCCCGGGGGGAAATCTACAGATCCTTTAGCGCTCCCGGATAAAAACTTATAACCAGAAAACCCTATTTAAAATTTCAGCTTATCCAAGGGTTTTTTGGGTTTGGCCCTTTCCTAAAGCAAATGGATAAACTGGCACTGACAATTAGAAAATTAATTTGCAATAAAATGTATCAAAAATTCAGATTTCCAGTAACCCAAATTTAAATAAAATTGCCACCCAAGGTTTTTTTTTTTTGTTTATTTATTTTTTGTGTGCAGGGTTCGGGTTTTTTTATAAGAAATTTTTAAATTTTTTACAATGATATTTTTTGGGAAACAAAATAGTAAAAGGGGAAAAATTACTTTTTTGTAATAAGTTAAAAGGTGTTTTTTTAGCAAGAAATCCTGGCATCATCTTTTGGTTAGACTGTTTTTGCACAGAAAATGCCCCTTTTCTTGTCAAGTCATCCCCCTTCGAACATGTACAGAATGGAGAAAAAAAAACCAATTAGTTTTTTTTAAAATACTTAGCCCAATTTCGCGAAGTAGGTTATAGCAATACCAAAAATAAAAATCTTTCAAAGCTATTGATTTTTTCACAATTGAATTTCTATAAATGAAAATATTTATAATTCCCATGTCAATAACCCCAAATATACCATTTTTCCCTTTGGGATGGAATGCAATGTTTCCCCAAAAAAGCTAGTCATGGTGTGATCCACTTACTCCATACATTCCTCATAGTTATGAATCAGTCAAAAAAAAAAAATTAGATTTTGTTTTTTTCCCCCTCACCATTCAGTTGTGCAATTGCAGCCAGTGGCTCTAACTTTTAAAAAATTTGTCTGTATGAGGTTCATATTACTTTCCTTGAAGATTAAAGGGAAATATTCTATGTACTTTTAGAAATTTCATTTATATCCCCATTTTCCAACAGTGGTCCATAAAAAATTTTTTAAGTGGGTTGACAAGGTAAAAAAATGAATATTTTAAAGGTCTATAAAATATTAATACAAAAATTTTAAAAAAAATAATAGTACAATAATGTCAGGGAAAAAAGTTCGGGAAATTTTTGAAGTTAAAAGAAACTTGTATTTTCATTTATCTATTAAATTAAAAAAAAAAAATTTGACTACAGAAAATTTTTTGGAAGAAATCCAAAAAATGTAAGTCATTTTGTTTCCCATCTTTGCCTAGTAAAATGGGCTTAACCCAAAAAAAAATTCATAATGCTGCCAAATAACAAAAATAAAATTATTTTTATCTGATTCTTGCAAAATTTTAAAAAATTTTATGAAAATATCAAATCAGACAAAGTATTGTTAGTCAGAGCAGTAGCGCACATAGGAATTTTTTTAAAAGGGGGCCGGGGGCGAAAAATTCCCCCCATTCTTGTATCATGCCCTTTTGATTTTGTGGGGTTTTGGGGCAAAAAAAAAGTAAAAACTAAATTGAATAAATAATTAGCATTAATTAATAAAATTAACTTTAAAAACAAATATTTTAAATTTAAAATTTTTCGTACTATATAATTTTGGGGAAAAATAATCAATCAGAAAAAAAACTAGGGTTTGGGGGGGATGGGCCCGGGCCTCCAGGACCTTCCCCTTTTGGGGGCCCAATTTGGGCAGTAGTCTATTTAATAGCTGTATAAATTGTTTGAAAGGTACATTAATTTTTTTTATTATCTCTATAAGTAAAAATGCTCACAAGCATATATTATTAAATTAATTTTGCATCCCAAAAAGAAATATTAAGACACATTACAAAAGCTTACAATTTTAAATTAAGTGGAGAGACGAAAGCAGAAAGTGACCTTACAAAGTATATATATACATTATACATAACTTATTTAATTGATTATTAACTAGACTAGAGTATTATTACATATAGCATTATTAAACTATAATGTTGTCCACTTTATTTTGTGTTACAGATAATATGTATCTTATTTTTAATAAAGCATGATACTAATTAATTTTAAAAATTAATAAAATCCCAATAAATCTGAAATTTATAGTTTTAAGATTAAATGAATTTGGAGGTATTTTACCATTTTGCTGTGACAGTCTTTTAGGTGATACGTAAATACAAGGTTGTCCATTTGATATATTTTCAGAAGGAGGTCTCAGTGGAGGAAGTTCATTCAGTCTGGATATGTGACTTATATTATTTGTATCATGCATTTCAGGTACAATACGATTTTTGAATCGTTTCTTAGCTTTTTTACTTTTCTTCTTCACTTCTAGATAAAAAAAATTTATAATCAAGAAAATATTTTTGTATTTAATTATTTTACTTATTATTTATTTATTTATTCAGAATTAAATAAGAGAAAGTTTAATACATGTAATAAATTATTTACAAAATATTATTAAAATGCAAAAGTATGAAATGTGATTCAAAATATGTCAATTAAAAACCCAAACAATAAAATTTAATTGAAAAATATCCATAAAAAAGCATATTTATAAATGATTAAACAGATATATTATATTTACCTAATTTCACAATTAAAAAATTCAAATAATAATATTTGATTTGAAGATTATTACTCCAAGATTGTTTATATGTAATAAAAATGGGACAAAAAATTAAGAATGTGAAACTTATGAATAAAGAAAACATGAATTTTTTTTAAAGGGGGAATTGTAAAAAAATTGTTCCCATAGCACATTAAATTTACAACATAATCTCCAATGTTACTGAAAAATCTGCAAGATAAATTATTATTACAAAAAGAATTTTAAATACTATTCAAAATATCTCTTTTTATTCCTTCTCCAGTACTTAACAATATTTTCTAAAATCTGAGAGAAAAACAAAAAATATTTAAAAGTTATAAAGGAATAAAACATGTGAAATGTACTTTAATAATTAAAATAAATCATTTAAAAACGTTTTTTACAATATCAAACATCTTGTACAATAACATTTACATAATTATCAAAACATTCGGATAACTTTTTCCCCTATAAATAATCAGACATAAATATATAAAATTTTAAGTCTATTCATCTATTTACATATCTATAAGACAAACAGATATTACTTTTCAAAAATGAATCATAATAATATAAGATATCATTGAGGAAAATGTTTTATTTTAACAACAAAAAAATACAGTTTCAATATTATTTTTTAATAGTACTTCTGAATAGTATAAAATATATTTTTAGATCTTCATAATTAACAATAATTAATTTTCTTAAAATTATTTCATGTAACAATTAATCTAATGATAATCACACACATAAAATTTTTAATTTAATTTATTTGATCTATTTCAATAGTTTAATTGCATGAACTCATTCCACATAATAACTATATTTATTACATAAATTTCACTACATCATCCAATAGATGCCCTGAATTAATTATATGTCCCATAATCATTACAAACTTTATCAATGTTTTTAAGGTACAAGAAAGAGAGGAAGAATTTTTTTCAATATTGTGATTTTAACTAAATTCTGTAAATAACTCCACATACACTTTAATAAACTAAGTGTAATAAGGAAAAGCAATAATGGAGTATTAATATGCTTTTTAAAATTTGTACAAGACACAGGAAAAACTTATCAAAATGTGTCTATCCACACTATTAAAATTCAAAGGTAAACAAACGTAACTATGCCTACGACTAGGTGTATCTTCTCACGAACCACACGACGCAGAAACTCGCTGAAGGTACCAAAAGATTGGGAATGATCCGAGGAATCCGTTTGGAACATTTATATTCCGATGTTGCAATGTTAAAAAGATATTAATTAAAAACCTTAAAACGCATAACTATTGCCATTTTTTCCCGCCAGACGGTGAAGTTTCAATTTTTCAACTTTTTTTTATCCCAGACGTTTTTAAAACACGATCTAATTTTTTTTATGAGACTCAGACAAAAAATATTTACATAATCGGAAAGATCATTTACTTCACCAGGATACGGTATAATTTATTTTACAAAATAATGATATTTTCTATTTTTTACGATTTTTTCTAAAATGAGTCAAAATCGATACGTTTTTATGAAAATGATTTCTAAATCGTTCCGATTGCATTTTCTTTCGCTTTAAGGGAATGATATTCTACACTAAAAGAGCTCATGCTTTTCTCTTTTAGAATCAGTCATTTGAAAAATAAAAAGTCAAAAACTTTTTTTTTAAGATTTTTCAAAAAAATACTCAAAATTTTATTTAAATACTTAAAAATTTCTTTAGTTATAAAAATAATCTCACGAAATTTTTTTTTCCATGTGCAGAACGATATTATCCGAAATCTGTACAAAGATTGATAAAATTGCTTAAAAATTACGGTTTTAAAAAAGAAAAATTGTGTTTTTCTTTTTTTTCCCCTTTTTGCGAGAAATATTTAAGCATTATTTTTGTTACACTTTTTGTTTAAAAATTACCGTTATTTGCAATCGATATGTGAAGTTTGAAGGCATTAACTTAAAAATGAAGCCCGAAAAAAAATTAAAACTTTCACAAATAACGCATTTTTCAATAGCCAAAGGTTTGGCGGCGAAAACCTGTTTGGCGCCAAACGAGTTTTTTTCTCTCTACCCGTCACGTTTGATGAAAGGTTACACTAGAAAAGAAGATGCGCCTTTAAATATTGAAAATCACCAGATTTGGCAAAATTGAATATCTCTTCCTTTTATTTTAAAAGTCTTTTCACTCCTTGTTCCTAAGATTTTGCGGCCCGATCGTTTAAAGCACTTCTTTATAAACAGTTGTAGCCGAGTTCAAAACAACATCATCGCTTAATTTTTATGATTTTTTAAAAAGTACACAAAATTTTATTTGCGCATTTAATAACTTCAACAGCTATTTTGTTATCGGAAAGATAATTTATTTCGTCATGATACAGTTTTTTTTTTTTTTTACTAAACAATACTTTACATATTTTAAGATTTTTTCTAAAATGAATCAAAAACGATGCATTTATATGAAAATGATTTTTAAAAAACTCATACTTTGATCTTTTAGAGTTTGCGATTTAAAAAATAAAATGCCAAAAACTTTTTTTTATGAATTTTTAAAAAATACTCAAATTTTAAATATTTAATAACCACTTATCAAATTCAAAGTTTTTATAACTTCTTCATTTATAAAAATAATTGTATGAAACTTTTTTTCCATGTATCAAACATTTCAAAAAATGCTCACAATTTTAATTCAACATTTAATACAGTTGTGAAATTCTATAATTATAAAAAAATTTTACTTTTTTCAACATATAACTATTTTTAAAAAGGTACATTTTCGTTTCCAGGGCCTAAAAAGTTGCAAAGTGAATGAGTAAATATTAAAGTCCCACTGTTCACTTACTCCAGAGCTCCGATAGTGAGAGGGGAAGGGGAATTTCCATGACAATATGTTATGTATTTAAAAATGTTCATGCAACGCTGAGGGGAAATAAACCTGTCTGACAAAGAAAAGAAGCAAAAAAATTTCGAAACAGGGAATTTTAAGTTATACACTCGGTAAAAGCCCGAGCAATGCGGGGCTAAGCAGAGGAAGGGGGTGGAAGTCATTTTGAAAAAGAGTATTAGAAGTGCTGATTTTGTGAAGGGAAGGGAAAATTTATAAAAGTAGAGAAGGCCTGTGCAATGCCGGGTCATGCAGCTAGTAAATTTATAAAATCGATAAATCACTGTTCATATTGTAGGAAATCCTTGAAAAATAAGATGTACATTTTAAAAAAAAATATTGAGCCTTTAAAAACATTGAGAAAAGAGTTTTAAAAAAATCAAAACTGATAATTTTGTACAGGTTTAAAAAATTACATTTGTTGGTAAACATTAGAAAAGTTTCAAATGTCAATAAATAATTTTAAATAATTATTTAAAACTAATTTCCATATTTTGGGAAATATTTAAACTTTCTGGACATTATATGCAGTTCTTAAAGTAACTTGTATTAATATTAACGATATTTTAAAACATATTAATTACCTTCATCTTCACAAGCAAATGGAGAAAGAACACCACCATTACTTAAATCTGTGACATGTGAACTATGATGTGCTTCTATAGTGTTGGGGAAATTTTGTACTTTCTTGTTCAAAGGCTGAGGTAAAAGTATTACTTCTTCTCGATTATTTGCCTCTGAACTGTTTGTTGGACTAACATGAATAATTTTTACTGTAGGAGTTGACTGTAAAGCTTTATTTTTTTCTTTTTCTTCAAGTTCAGCCTAAAAATGTACCAAAAAAAAAAATTAATACACAATACATAAAAAATGATATTGGAGTTGACATTGGCACATTTTCAGACAAAAATATAATTGTAATTTATTATAAATTAAATGGTTTTTCATTCGTCTATTTTTAAAAAAAATGGCTTATCAAATACAAATATGTATCAAATTAATAGAAAAAGAAATGAATTACAATACATTTCTGACTAAATTTCATTTGGAAGTTTCTTTTAAGGAACATTATATTTCAGAGTTTATTTTGACTAAAATCAATACTTTAACATGTATTTAAATTTATACTAATTTCTGTTATGTTTTTGACAAAGTTTGTGAAATATAAATAATTTTAAAATAAGTTATCAGATGTATAATTCAATATTGCTTGCTTTCAGACATAATGAAAACACTAATCATTAAATTATATAGCTTCATTTCAGTAGCTGTATACTTTTACAAAGTAACTTTAATCAGCAGTTAAAGGAATAAACTAATAACTAATTAAACATAACTAATGCTATATGATTTCTGTTCATGATAATCAGTCATCCTATTTTCAAATAAAGTTATATAAATTAATTAGCATTAAAAAATACCTTAATAGCATCACAAGACTTAAAAGGATTGCCAATTATTACATCATCATCGTCATCATCACAATCATTATTTTTAGCATTTGCAGCATTTTCTGCTTGCTTTTCCCTACAAAATGAAGTCAAAGTTAAAAAAAAGTTTAAGCATGTAAAATTTTAAAAAAAAAAAACTTACAAATATTGAAAATTTTTAAAATCATAAAAGTAGTATTAATAGATTACAATTCAAATCAATTAGCTTTCAAATCAAAAGAAATAATCAAAGTTACAAGCAAATTTAAACAATTACAATAGTTTAGACTTGTTTGTCTAATGGATTTTGATGCCATTAAATCTAAATTTTTTTTTATTGCTTTGATTTGAAAGTTTTATTATAAATTATACATTTTATTGTTTTATATGAGATATTACAATTTTATAATCAGTAACATTAATAATGTTGTACCTTTCTTCTCTTATTTTCTGGACTCGTTTCATTCTTTCCATTTGTTCCAGTTCCTCCTGCTTCTTTTGTTCACTTACTTCTTCTTCTACTCTCTTATGTAACTCATTAAAATCTCTGCTAATTATACCAATCAACCAATTAAAACCTTCCTGTATTCCAGGATCTTTAATTTTTGTTTCATCATATAAAGCACAAGAGGCTTCCTGCATTTAAAAAATAATAATTTTAATAGAATAATTCTTTGTTGCAAATAAAACCATCCATGATTTTCAAGGGGAATACTTAACTAAAATTAAGTGGAGAAACTTTTTAAATAAATCTAAATTAATACAAAAGCACAAAAGGCTTTAGATTTTCAAAAGAATATTCATATTAAACAACAGATGTTGGCTAAATGTTTTTTTTTTTTAGAATTTAATATAAGACAAGTACAAATCAAACAAAACTTACTACACGAGTTGGACACTTCTGTTCATTAACTAAAACTTCCAAATCAAGACGACTGACAAGTTCTGTTTCATCTATGGCACCAGAAACATCTTGCTTATTAACTAGCCTAAAAAGTTAAAAGTAATCTTAATGTTTTAAATAAAAAAGCAACAGTGGAATAACTAACTAAAAATCAAATCTTATTAAAAAATATAAAGAAATTTGATGAGAATGGAATACAACAATAATTTTTAGACTAAGTATATTTTCTTAAAGGTAATGCTAACATCAGCACAATGCCATCATGAACAATTATGCATTTTCCATAACTCATTAATTTATTTCTCAAACTACACTGACAGAAAAGAAAATCCTGAAACCAAGAAAAAATTATTGTAGAGTAATGAAATTTGGACAATGCAATTGTTTAGTTAACATGTTTAATTGATTAAATTTTTCAAGATCACAGGTTGATTTAAGCTCAAGAAAAAAATGTGAAGTGTGTTACATTAATAGCTGCTACAAATGCTATAACTTTAATAGCCGGTGTAACCTTCAGAATATTGAATGCAAGCGTGCATGCATTTTGTCATACAGGTGCTGAATGCCACTTTGTGGTATGGAGTTCTATGCTTGTTGTACTTATGTTGATACTGGGACAGTCAGTGCTGGCTGTGGATGATGCTGGAGTTGTCATCCAATGATATCCCACATACACTCAACTGGAGACAGATCTGGTGATCTCGCAGACCAAGGTAACATGTCAACACTCTGTAGAGCATGTTGCGTTATAACAGCGGTGTGAGGGCGAGCATTATCCTGTTGGAAAAGTGTATTAAGAACAACCACGAAAGTGCTCCTGCTGTCATAGGAAATTGCTCTCCAGACCATGACTCCAGTGTAGGTCCAGTGCCATCACTGGCACCAAGGCAAAACCTGCTTTCATCAGAAAACACAACAGATCTCTACTCCCATCCCCTAATGAGCTCTGGCTTGACACCACTGGCATCAAAAATGGCAATGCCTTGGAGTCAATGGAATGCACGCTACAGGTTCGCCTGGCTCGGAGCTGCCCTTGAAGTAACTGCTTTCTAACTGTTCATTGTGTCACTGTGGTACCAACTGCAGCTCAAATATTTATTGATATCGATTATGGGAACATTACCTAATTCCCAGAACTAAAATGATCAAGTCGAAGTACAATGCTAAAGATATTATGACTTCAAAAAAAAAATGAAATCACATCATTCATAGACATTTACATAATTTGTGTTAGAAATTTAAAAAAAAAAAACTGCTCACAACTTGGCATTTTCAGTAAACTTGGTCATATATTTAAATTAGTTAAACATGCATTATCAAGAAGAAAACTAATTGATCATTTTAACTATTTAAACTATAATAACTTAAATGGAAACGATGACAATCTCAAATTAACACAAACATTTGTATGCATTTTTACACATTGAATAAGCAAAGTCCAAAAGAGAAAGAAAGCCTTAATTTTCAATTTAAAATGGGACTTTGATAACAAATTTCAAGGTTTCTATAAAAATCAACTTTTTAGTACCTTTGAGACTACATTTTTAGCAATATAAATATATACCAGCCAATTTACCAAACACCTTTTCAAGCATTTTCACATAGGACTATAATTTGACATACAACTGAAAAAATAATTTTCTTTTAGTTACAATGCTTTATAAGACTTCAACAGAAAATATTTTTGCAGACAAAAATATTCCTTGCTTCAAAATACCTTCTTATTTTCTCATGCTCACTGTTTAACAGTACCTGAATTGGTAAACAGTTACTTCCCAGGAAGTACATGAAGAAAATCAGAATTTAAACATCTAATGAACTTCAAGAACTTACAGAGCATTGCAGATACTTCCAACAAACCAAATACTGAATCATTTGTTTTTTAAAAACAATGTTCAACATTAATTACTGTCTTATACTTTATGTCTTATTGCAAAAAAATTAGGAATTAATTTAAATTACTCATATAAATATATTAGCTATGTATTCTACATTTTTTGTTTGTTTTTATTCATTAATTTTACTGCCATTAACGTACTTCATGTGTGGCCCAAAACAACTCAAATGCTTCCAACTCAATGTTTTTCACCCAATGCCCATGAAAGAAAAAAAAAGACTAGATATCCCTGGTTTAAAACAAACAAAATAGCACCTTTAATTTGAATAACCTCAATAGCAAAATTATTAAAGGAAAAAAAGAAGTAAAAGCAATATATAAAAATAGGAATTTTTTTATATTAATACCAACTATTTTCATGAGATTTTTCACTGGTTGTTGTTTGAAATTATGATATACATACATATATATAAGCATATAGATGAAGGACAAAATATGAGAAGCACACATTTTGAAATTTTTGCAAATGCAGCTATTTGATTTTTGACTTGTTCAATAAAACACTGCGTTTTGTCCATAGCACTCTACAATCAAGTGGTGGCAAAAGAAAAAGTATAAATCAAGCATTTGACAATGTGATACTTGTATAGGAACATTCTATTCCTAACAAAGCATCATTATGTCCAACATTAAAAAAGCATGATTACTGAAGTTTGCCTCATTGAATGTCAATTATCAATGGAGCACCCATGCCAAGAACAGCCAACCTAGTAGGTGTTTCAAGAACCACTGAGTCAAGGATTATAACAGCATACTCACACATGAAAAAAAAATATCCTCTGAAAAATAGTACGCTTGGACAAAAATCAACATTGGTTGATCAAAATATACTAGAAGATAATCGTCCACAAAAGTAAGACTATACCAAAAACCTCTGAGATGTGGACACCCTTCTCTACCATCCTATATCCATCAAAACTATTCAACAGGAGATACATGTTACAGCCCTTTATGGCATTCTATGCTACAAAATGACAACAGTAGTGACTAAACCACTAACACTGGATATGACAGCAATACTCTGATATGATGAAATATCATTTAAGTCATCATTTCACACCATTAGATGTTCCTCTGGCGAACACTGGCAGAAGTATTTCATGTTGATTGTCTGCTTCGACTGTGAGGCAAGGAAGTTGAATATCTGTGACGGTGTGGGTACAATACCTTGGCATGGCATGAGGACATTCATAGCTCTAGGGGTGAGATTGTAGTCAAGCATTACCAGAGTATTCTCACAGATAATTTCAGATTCAGTTTCTTGGAGAAGATTCTATGCTCCAAGATGAAAATGTCCCTATTTATATAACTTGCTGTGTTTAAGCATGGATAAATTAGTACAAGGTGTCCTCAATCCCCTTATCTCAACATCACTGAGTCTTTGTGGGGATTTTAAGTGACCAAAGTCCATGATTGGCTCACGTACACTACCTAAGCTTGAGACTTTATATGAGGAATGAGTGCAAATTTCTTTGAACTTTGTAGATACTTTCACATCAAATACAAGTTGTAATTAGGCCCAGGGTGCCCATCCACTCCCTCAAACACAATAATGAATGTGCATCATTCCCATTACACTGTATGTGTAATTCAAAACCATTTCAAATACATCAACATACTAACAAATAAACTTTCAATACATATAAAATTCAATTGAATATTTTTAAAACACACATAAAAAGAATCATAAAAAGTATATAATTTAAGGATTAAGGAATACTTATTCAACTATTTGAAATAATTACTAATATTTTAAACAGGATTGTAGGAACAAAGAGTACATACTAGTAAATTCTTAGTAAATCGCAAACAGACAAAAGACATTCCAGTACATGATAAAATTTTAAAAGGAATTATTTGGTAATAACTTCTAACATGATAAAAACCATCTCCTAGATTAAAAACATAATAAAATCTAAAATTAAGAGAAGAATTATCTATAATCAGTACATACAACGTTTGTTTAGAATTTTTTTTAATTCCCAGTAGCAATAGAATTTTAGTCCAAACCTGCTAAGTCAGAAATGATTGTCAATGGGGCAATATCAGACCTGTGTTTTAAATACAGTTGGACCTCCATTTTAAGAACCTCTACTTTGCAAATTTTTTCCTAAAACCAAGAACATTTTGCGATTTTCTTCATTAAATAACCTCCAAATAGTGAAATGCATTTTCTATTTTACAAACTCTTTTTCTTGAGATTCTCAATCCCCCCTCCCCCGAACTTTTAAAATATTTCTGGACATTTCAAATTACTCTCTCTTTTAACACATTTTATGGTGATCAATGACCTTGAACTGGTTTTACCAGATGCCTAACAAACCGAGAGAAATAAAATTGCCGTATTTCTGAGTATTTCATTTTTTTAAACAAAATACTCAAACAAAATTAACAGACTTTATCAGCAATTAAATTTAAGGATGCATGTTGCAAAGTATGCTTAAAATTACTCGTTATAAAACAATGTACGTTTAAAAACTACTTTTAGGCTTAAAATTAGAAAAAGTCTTTAAAATTGATTAATTTTAAGGACATTTATTATATAATTAATTAATGTCAATATTTATTATAATTAATGTGTAATATTATTTTCTTAAAGTTAAAAATACAGTGTAATCTTGGATAATGTTTCTTATGTTACTTTCCTAACAGATTTCTTTTTAATGGGTAAGATAAATAAAGTAAATCGATATTAGTTTTACAAAATATGGTACAAATAATTACTTTTTTTAAATAATATACAGTATCTATGAAATTGAAATTTGTTTTATGGGGTTTATAAAATATATTGAAGGATGAATCTCTATTTAACAAATTTTCCACATAATGAACTTATTTTCGGGATTTAGCGACTTCGTTAAATAGAGGTCTGATTGTATTTTGATTAGTTTATACATACACTGAAATATGAAAAAATATATATCAACATATATTTACATTAACATTGGTTTTCCAGCAATCTTATCATGTGTTAAAACACTTTTAATTTCGGCCTTGCATTCTTCCAGACGTTGAGGGTCACTTGCATCAACAACAAATATAAGTCCATGTACTAAGGCATAGTACTTTTTCCAAATACCTCTAATCTTAGGTCCCCCACCAAGATCATAAATAGTAATATTATATCTCCCATGTTTTAAAGAAATGCTTGAAAATCCAATTGTAGGAACGGAATCAGCAGTGGACTCTGAAAAATGAATTTGGATATTTTAATGAATGACTAATACTAATCTAAATATAATTAATAGAGAACAACAAATAATGCATTGTTAATTATCAAATTTAATGATCTTCTTCATTTTTTTATACTATAGTTTTTTGTTGTAATTAATTATATTTATTTGAAAATGTATTCCTTCAACAATTTTATTCCAGCTACTACCAAGCAAAGTAGAAAAGAAATAGGTACTAATTCATAATTTTATTTCTTGGAGACATTGGACTGCAAGATGCCTTATGTCTAAAAGGACGTTAGCGGACGCAGTTTAAAAAAAAAATTTTTTTTTCTTGGGAGATAGAATATGTATCAGTTTTGATTTCCTTCAGTTCAGTTGGTTTACAATTATATAACATAGTTTTTTTAACACTCCCTTAATTACACATTTAATAATGATAATGTAAAATAAACAAAGTTTAAAGATTGTTACGCATAAGATTTTTTAAAAAAATTATATTTAAAATATTACGAGTTTGGCATTATGGGAAAAAACTTGCTGGTTACTTTTCATAACATGGACCAAAAATTAAAATATGTCTGAGCCTGCCAATGTTAAGACTACTTTTTAGCTCTGTTGAGAATAAATACATAGTTGACAATGACTACTACCCCACTACAGGAAAAACATCTTTGTTTGAATGATCATATGAAATTAAATTTAAATAATAGAAATAGATGTGCCCATATAAAAGAGCAGTTTTGGATATAATTTGGTATAAAATGAAGGGGCACCTTCTCATTACACCATCAATCAATTTCACCAATTAAAACACATTGTAAAATTGTCATTATATGGATGAACAAAATTATTATGTCAGTACATGCATGTGAATAGTTTTCCACTAATAGCTGCATATCGCACCATTAGGTGACATCTTTTCATTCGATGAAATGGTCAACAGTATAATGTGTCCAATGAAAGTTATTAATAGCTAGAAAAATGAAAATAATTCATTCTAATTATTAGAGTTTGATCCTATATTAATGCACTTCTTTATTTATTGTCATCATATGAAATAGATACTACATAGAAAAATGAGATGTAGGTGTAATTTGTCAGTAATTTTTTCTCTAGCACTAAAGATGTCAACTGAACTATGATTTTACGAATTATTGGTTTGAAAGTAAAAGTTCGTCATTTGAAAATATTTCATCGTTTTCAAAGCTTTCTTTAAAAACTTAAACTTCAAACAATTGCTAGCAAACTTTTACTCATTTAAACTAATGAAAACACATATCAGAAATATTTACTGAGTGATATTACTTTTTTAAAAAGCTACGTAAATTTAAAGTTGACAGGGAAGGAAAAAAGTATTTAAAGGTACTTTTCTACAAATATTCATCAGATATAAAAAAATAATTTAATAAATAATGTGAATCTATAATGTATTCAATTTATTTTGAACCAGCAATAATAATAAGAATTAAAGATATGAAAAAAATGAAAATGTTTCATTAACTAAATTTTTCTTCTAAGTATTGAAAAAATTCAAACTTTAATTCTCATATAACTGACAGTCAGAATCAATAAAAAAGTACTAAATAATTATAGTTTGAAAACAATAGGAAAACATACCTCCAAGTAAATGTTTTACTGTACACGTTTTACCAGCATTGTCAAGTCCAATCATGAGTAATGTTATCTCCCTAAAAAATTATAATATCCCCTTTAATACGTAAATATTATCAAGTAAAACATACACACAAGATTTTATTAATCATTTAATGAAAACTGACAATTTAACATAACATTAATGGAATACATATAAGAAATAAACCCATAAGAAAAGCGGAAAAACTACAAAAAAAAATTTTTTTATTAAATAAACACATTAAGAAAATCTGTTCAATCTGATAAATTTACTTTTACCTGAGAGAGCCGATTCTGTGTTTTTTGCATAAACAGTTCGAAAAGGCATTGCCCATTTCTCCAAGTCAAGTCATTCCTCAATTAATTGTGTAAAAATGATGCCAGAAATTGGATCTCAACCATAATCTTAGATCATCAATTTTAATTTAATCATTTCTAAAATGATACTATAATATTAACAATTCAAAAGATAATTGATCGATAAATTCACGCTAAATTGACATCGCACACTTTCAAAAGATATGTAAACAATGTTAGCTTCACTTCAAAGAAATGATCGGAGTTGAGTCTCTTCTATATGATATTATTTTACAAATTTTTATCATCAATCTCATATTTTAGTATTTTAAAATATTATGTATCATCCTCCAGAAAATAAGTATTATTGTACCTTGAAAGTTAGATTGTAAGTTGATTAACATTATTAAAAGATATTATAGTAACTATGGAAACAATCAGTCATCAAAAGGAACGAGCGTGGTTTTCTCGGAAAGAAAATGACGCATCTTAAGAATCAACAGACTAAAAAAAATGCTTCATTACAACTGGTTTCTCTTAAATCATTTTGAGCATAGGCGTTGAGAGACTCGTTGATGCTCGTTATCCATCTAATAGGAATAACAGAAAATGTTTTTGCTTACTCACAAAAAACAGTGTTACAAATTTAGTGGCTGTTTCCATGCATAGAAATAGTAAAAATGTACTTAGTAAATATTTCCAGAATAATTATACCAATTTTTAAATAATTAGCTACAGTTTAATATAGGTATGAGTATCAATACATAATACAATAAAATGTATTAATTTTACTCTTAAACTATAAATGCATAAAGGGCTCATACATGTTTTCGGGTACTTTTACTCGGGTAAATTTTAGTTGAAAAAATGTGATACGAATGTAAAAAATATATTAAGTATTCAATTTAAAAACCAAACAACACAAAATTAAATATTAAATACATAATTAATATTAGGAAAAAATATCGTGTTTGTAAAATATTAAATAAATGCAATTTACTTCAAGGATTATCTAATAAATTTATATTTAATTTCAGAATATTTAAAGAAAAATTACTCTGTTAATGCGCTATTGCTGAGAAAGTAAAATCCAGTTCCAATTTAAATACAGATATTGTATTCTCCTCTTTTCAAATTATATTTTTTAAAATATCAAAAATAACCAAATCTTCTCTTATATAATCTCTATCACCTTATATAATCTAAAGTCAAAATTTAGGTAGAACGAGACATTGCAATGTTTATTATCAGTCTTTTTTATAGACCGTTTAAGGTATTCGACTACATTCGGAACCGTGATTTTAAAAAAGAGCATAAATGGATAATTTTCATGATATTTAGTGTCCCTTAGATTAGAATACATGTATACAATTGTTTTAAGGACATTTTGACAAGATAAAATTATTTAAATACAATATTTTGGCAAAAAACTAACTTAGAATAATCTTTTTTCAAAATGTTCTCCTTTTGTGAAAAAGGTTTCTATTAGAATAATATTTTGCCTGTATAAAGCTCAGATTTCTCTACAGAGACTCAACTAGAATTTTGAAAAATTCACATTATTTTCAGAGTTACAACCATTTGAAATAATTATCGGCGTATTTTCTTAAAATTTCTCCCTTCTGTTTTCGTAAAACGTGGATAAACCGACATCCAAGTTATGCGTTTCAAAATTCTAGTTGAGACTCTGTACAGAGGTCTGAGCTGAATACAGGCAAAATATTAATACAATAGAAGCATTTTTTTACAAAAGGAGAACATTGGAAAAAATTATTCTAAGTTATTTATAAATATTTATTTTTTTTGTCATAATGGCCTTAAAACAATTTCATGCATGTATTCTACTAAATATCATAAATATTATCCATTTACACGCTTTTGAAAAATCACAGTTCCGAACGTAGTCGGATACCTTAAAAGCTTCCTAATTTACATCTTTCGTTCACGTTTTACTTCTCGGGTTGGTTGGAAAAGAATTGTCATTTATTCTTCCCCCAAAGAACTCAAAGAATCTGTTAATGAAAAAAACGTGTGAGCCAGTCACATTTCCTTCCCTTCGAGAATTTCACCGAGCTAAATCGTACTGTCACCTGTATGATGCTCAAGGCTAAGGCCAACGACAGGTGGACATCTAGTCTCTTGCCTCGATGAATTTCGTGGGCCTCAATCTGACACTGTCGATCATGTGACATTAGCAACAACAACACCAATGGGTAGTTATAAGCCATTGTGAGCGATTGCTGACGGGTCACTAATTGCCGAGTCTTCATTTACACGTCAAAAGACATTGATGTGATGTTTCCCCATTAACTCCTGTAAAGTGTTCTTACACGAAATTACCCCATTAAGTGTACCACACAGATCTTGATAAAGTAGATAGGAAAGAACTTTAATTTAGAGTACTAAAAATTAATGGAAATTGCGATTTAAGTTAAGATTGAGATTTAAGTCCAAATACAGCAGAACTCTTGTTTTTGTACGTTCATTTCTTACGCGATTTTATTTCTGTACGATTTTTTTTTTTTTGCGATCTTTTTTTTATGCGGTATATGAATTTCAATGGTTTAGGTGCCACTGTAAGGCTTTCTATCAATGTACATACATACACTCAGTGGCGTAACGTACACTCCCGCAACCCCCGCAACGTGGGGTGCAGGATTCTGAGAAGCCCAAAGCACGTGTTATGGTCTTGCAATCTTTTGTAAGATGCGGCTTGGGGCTCGAAAACTGACTTTGCAGGGGGGACTTAATATTTTCTGTTACTCTGCTGCATATACTTCAAGACTTCTGTTTATTAATTATAAATAGTCTCTCGACAATGCACGTTCCATTGCTTTCTCTCAACGCACTAGCAACTTGCACTTGATTGAAGACGAAACTTTCAATGACAGTAACATTATCAATAATTTGATACATTTTGAAAACGGACATGAAAAACCGCATTCTTTGGGAGTTCATACAACATATGCTGGGATCCAGTTTACCCAACAAATTGGAAAAGCATTTTCTTAAAATAGATACCAATTCTGAAATGCATTTGAAATTCTCAAATGAGCTTCGATCTGGCTATCGTGACGTTCACAAGCACCTGACCAACCATCCGTCGTCAAAAAAACTTATCACTTACTTTATAGTGCCAAAAAATACATCAATTGAAATTATGTCTTCAAGTGACGAAAGCGATTTTGAACTTATTCATCACAGGAAGAACCGCACTTTGGATTATGATGAGTAGAACTGAATTATGTATGAGCTTTTTGAAAATTTCTCCATGTATACATTGAGAAACTAAATGTTTTAAAAATGTTTCCATGTGGAATTTAATTATTTATTTTGCTTGGAAGTACTTTCTCGTAAATTTCATAAATAATTGACATATATTTTTTTAAGTGCTACTTCTTTTATGCGGTCCCTCTCCACCGATAAAAAAAGTTTTTTGTAATATGTCGACAAAAACTGTTTGTTATATGTAAATATTTATGAAATTTTCGAAAAATTTTCTTGTGCGATTTCTTTTATGCGGTCCCTATCTACCGCACAAAAACTGGTTTAACTTGTAATGGCCTAATCCCAGGGCCATTCCAAGAACTTCCTCGTCATTTAATCGATCTAAATCTGTAGCAGGGAAAGATGGATGACCAAGACAAACCATGATAAATTTAATTTATTATTATCAAAGATAATATTCCAGAACAAGCAGTCTATAAAGGGAACCTTTGGAGTGATATAAAGAGAGCGCCAACCTTATGTGAATAAACGTGCGAAATTCGAATATCTTAACTTAATCAATCCTATCTTAATACTCCTAAATTCACTAATTCATTCTAGTAGCTAAATGCCGTCCTTTAGCCAAGCAGCATAATTCCAATTCTTACCATATTAATACTGCCTTCAGCTGCTCCGCTCCTTCTCCTTCTAATCTACGATTATTAAAAGTTTTACATATACACTAGCTAATTTGCATCTCATGGTTTCTTCTTGAGAGAGATGACTGTGAAATAACGCGATTGCTGGCCCAAAGATTCCCCCAAAGGATTATTAGTTTAAAGTCACGTAAAGCCCCGTCACCAACTGTACTATGTTAAACTATGTCAACAGTCCGTGAAAGATCATAAAATGGGACTCATCACAGTAGGAAGACTTTGTATTATTAGAAGATTGAAATAAGAAACAAATTAATTACAATCTTGCTCGAGTTCTTAAAGTGACATCTGACAAACACATACAGGCAGAGACACTGGCAAGTTTGACTTATTTTATAAAAATAAAGTACTGAGCCAAAAGGCAAAGCACAGGCCATTGCACAATTCGGACACTGACATAACAGTAGGGGCGTAGCTACCGTTGTATCAGCCGTATCAATGATACGGGGCCTCAAGCTACAGGAGCCCCAACATGTGTAATTACAGTCCCACTAATAGGGCTTCCATATCTAAAAAAGGGCCCTTAAAGAATTTTTATACAGAGCCCCCAGAGCCTTCGCCTGTGCATAACAGAGAATACCGTTAGGAAGACTAGAAGTGGGAAAATCACAGATTTTCCCACCGAATGTTTTGAACATTGCATTCTGTTTGTTATATGCTTACGTTTCATACTTGTTATTTTTTCTGTTGATTAAATTACGTAAGTTATTTGATAAGTTCATTGCTAAGTTAATATTGTACTCTAAATCCCCATTTTGTTTTGTTGTTGTTTTTTTTTCAGTATGATACACTCGTGAACAAAATTAACATACTTTGCACATTATATCGAATTTTCGAAAAACTATTAAAGACATATTTTGAGGAAATTCGGCATGAATATATATTTATATAAGAGAAGAGATATACCTTTCACACACACACACAGGATGATTATCTTATGTACATATGATTATCAATAAAATGCAAGGATGTCCAATATCTACATCGTGATATCAAACTGAAAATGGGTCTAATAATGGGGTAAGTTCCTTTCCCACTCTCATAAAGGTCACCCAGCATTACAACTAGGGTTTCTGATTTCCCGTTTTGTTTCCATTCTCGGAAATACATCAATATTTAAAAACAATTTTTTTTTGTTTTATATAATTTTTATCAATAAAAAATTATTTAAAACAAGGATAAATAAAAATTCTCATATTTATACTCAGTTATACATTCAGCTAAAAATACAATATATATATATATATATATATATATATATACAGTCGGACCTCTATATAACGAAGTCACTAAATCCCGAAAAAAAAGTTTGTTATATGGAAAATTCGTTAAATAGAGATTCATCTTTTAATTTTTTTTATATAAACTACATAAAACAAATTTTAAAATTTATAAACACTATATATTAAAAAAGTAATTATTCACACCTTTCTGTAAATTAAAAATATTTATTTTATATATCTTACCTATCAAAAAGAAAGAAAGAAAAACTGCAAGGTAAGTTTCTTGACGCCTTTATCCATCTCCTGAAGAATTTTTTTTCTTTAATGCTCAAGCACTTACGATTTGACATTTTTGAGCTACAAGAAACGAAGTTACCTGTACGACTGATCAACACTACAAATGAACGGAGACTAGTTCAAGGACACGAGACAACTCCACTGAGGGTGAAAGGGGATCTCGAAAACGTTTCTATGGAAATGGACAATGGGGATTAAATGTTACACTTCTTGGGTGAAACGCCCAGATTTCAATTGCTCTCGGTGAACTGTACATAATAAAACCAGTTCAAGCTTTATGTCCACTATAAAATGAGTTAAAAGAAAGAATAACTTGAAATTTCCAGAAATACTGACAAAAAAGGGGTAAAAAGAATTGAATCACAAGAGAAAAAGTTCGTTATATAGAAAATGCACTTCGCTATTGGGAGGTTATTTTACGAAAAAAATCGTGAAATGTTCTTTTTCCCAGGAAAAAATTCGCTATATAGAAAAATTCGCAACAGAGAGATTCGTAATATGAAAGTTCGACTGCATATATATATAATAAGTTAATTATTCTTTTTTAAAGAGTGATTTGAGCTAACATAAATGTAGGATATCCCATTTGTAAAAGGTTAGATCATATCCCTTTCCAGAGGTCGGCAATTCTAATCAAAACAGTATTCCACATCAACGCCATCTAGCGTCCCTTTTAAAACGCCGACATCAACCTTTTCGGCAGAGGCCCACTAACAGCCGTCAGGGAAACGTCGTATTTCGCGCATCAGCGCCGTTCGCCCGGGCCAGGCGGTAAGTCTTAATAGCACCATAAGGAATTCTATTTAATCTCAATTGCCTTCCTTAAAGTAATGGGATCTAACTTTCCTATTCTTTTGAAATATTCCCCATGTAAATACTCCCCTATAATTCATAATAAATTACTTAGTTTTCAACCAGTTTCTTTCTTAAAGTATGTTGTCTATTTTATTTCAAAATTAACTAATACACCCTAAAAACCCCTAGACACCACGCCAATAAAAACCCCGCTATCTGAAGGATCCGACCTTTTGGAAGATTTTGGCTGGATTCATAAATGATCTATGCTTTTATCACTCAGCCTAGTTCTTAGCTTTATTATAAACCAGACTGCTGCAGAAAATGCTCTCTCAATTTCAACTGATGTCCGAGGAATTGTTTTCAAAGCCTCACGTAGTTTCATTTTTAGGATTGATTTTCAATTATTGTTTAATCAATCCTGAATTAATTATTTTTTCTAATGTGCTGCTAAGAGATAAATATTAACACATACAAATATTTTAAAATTTATTTGCTGCTGGAGTAACGATCACTTACGTTAAAAACATTAATTCTTGTAATTTGCCATTTTATTTGTGAAACTGAAATGAAATTTCAGTTACATAAAAATAACTAAATATTAATATAAGAATCTCACACAAAAGTTTGGTTAAGAAAAATAACAAATAAGAAGAGTTGCGAGAGATTTTTTCAAAATTTTCTTCCCCAAACAGTTTGGGGATTCATTCCCTTCTTTAAACTCCTGATTCAATTATATAGTTTATAATGAAAGCAAAAAAAGTATCGGAAATCTTTTAAAAATAAATTAAATAAATAGCAGTTTTAAGTATAAGTGCTTACGTTGTGATGGACTCACGCGTTTTTTCATTAACATGTCCATTTGGGTTCTTTGGGGCCAGAATAAATAACAATTCTTTTCCAACGAACCTGAGAAGTGAAACGTGAAGGAAAGATGCAAAATAGGAAGCTTTTAAATAACAGAAGTTTAGAGTAATTGGGGTGGCATTTTGGGAGTGTTATGTTAGTTCGTGTGGCAAGTGTGAAGAGTATTTCAAGAAGTTAAGTGACAGTCAAGAGAAGTTACCCGTGACAGAGAGCCCTTAGTCAAGGTGCATACCATTGCACGCCAGTGAACCGCAACTTCAGCTAGGATCTGATAGATTGAGGCTTCGTTGGACATTAAGGAGGGAGTGACCATTTAAATATTCGGATTTGTGTTCGCATTGAAATTGAGCTTAGGCGAGTTAGTTATTGATAGTGGTCCGGGTTACGTTATTTCGGTATTATATATTGTGTGTTTAGCCACCGCAGATTCTCTCACATATCATATTATTATCTAATCTGTTATTGGTTTAAGTTAAGATCTTAATAAAGTAATATTAAGATTATGGCAGCTTCTAGTTCTTCATATATTCCTACACCTCTAGCTCACACTGATAATCTAGGAGAAGGGCACCCAAGGGGGGCGCCCTTACAACGTTATCAACTTAAATCGAGAAATCAGAACTTCATCAAAATATTCGTGCTGGTAGACCACGAAATCATTTTCCTTTAAAAACTAAATACTTTTAGTAAACGAAGTGATGTTCGACAGACAGGAAGTGACCAGAGAAAATAGTTTCATATATTTATTCTTCCCTATACAACAAACTTCAAAAATTCTCCCCAACCCGACGTGGGTCTAATTACTTTTTCTCTTATTACAGCCTAACTCACTGTTTGGGGCTCAAACAGACATTTATCCTTCCAAGGAATTTGGGGTGAACGATCGAAAATTGCAACAGTGCGATGAGCTAAAATTTATATCAGAGATCGAAATCCACAGTCAAATAAAAAATATGCACTTCAAATTATTTCAGCACCGTGTCGTTCCCGGGAAAACAGAAAGTATGGAAATTTTGATTTCCCGGGAAAGAAACCTTATTGACGGCGTGTGGACAGAGGGTAATTGAGCCGTCCCTGTGGCGGTCGATTCTATTCCTGCAACAATGTAGTTTTCAGAAACGGTATAAAAATCGCACGAGGATGGGGAGGTGAAATTATTCTCCCCCAAACGACTTATAAATGCTCTATAGCAGCGATGCCAAACCAGTAGCACGCGTGCCATAAATGGCACGTGACACAATATTTTGGGCACGCCAGCGATAAAATGTTTTTGCATTTTATTTAAAAAAATAACAAAGTTTCCCCTTGAAGTAATACGAACAAACGCGAGGTTTTGGTCGCGGAACGGCTGCACACCCCGTTTGTATATTGTCTTGCCTTAGTTACCTTGGGCCCATAGTTGTTTGGGATGAAAAAATTTGTCTACGCATAGCATAAAGCCAATTTCGGGGAACACAACTATATTTTAAAGTTTATTTGGTTATATTTAATATTTTTAATTTTAATTTAACATGGTTAGTTCAGAAAACAAAAAAAGGCAAGATAGAAAGTTTTAAAAAGAATTTAAAAACTTGGTGAATTTTTTGGAAATATTGCTTTAAAAAAGGCAAGAAAAAGGGTGTGTTTTTTTTATGCTTTTGGAACAGTGGTATGCAGAGATCTTCGGAAAAATGGCATTTTGAAAAAAAATACAAACCTTTTTGTCAAAAAAGTAAACCCACAGCAAAAAATAATTAATTGCTTATAAACCTTTTTGGCAGAGGGACTCCAATTCAGCATGCATTTTTAAAAAAAAGATACGTCTTAATTTTAAAATAAAAGTTTTTTTGTCATCCAATCGGGAAAAAAAGTCAACTGATGTTATTTTTAATTTGAACTAAACTAAACTAAATTAAAATTTACAGTTTTTTCCCAAAAAACTTTTTACACCCATACAGTAAAAAGAAATTTTTTTCTAATAAATAAAGAGTTTTGGTTGTTAGTACTAATTTTTAAATTTTTTCCCCCACTAAAAAAAACAAGTGAAAATTTTTTAAAATGCTCGTCCATTTTTTCCAAATACTTTTTTTTGGGAAAATGGCACGTTGATCCAAAAAGGTTCCCCCGCCAGCCCCTCCCCAAAGGTTATGGTAAAAAGATCGGGAAGGGCCCAAACCATTGGACGAATACCCCCTCACTTTCCGGGCAATCGTCGACGAACTGAAATCTATTTTGGACGAGACCCGCCGTCCACCAAAAAACCCAGCCCCCTGACTACGCTCCCCGAAAAGGCCCCTTTTTCCCCCTATACTTTCCAGACGGGGCCCCCCCAAACCTTTTCTGCGGGGGCGTATCCATATGTTTGTTTCACGGGGCCGCAAAATGGGGGAGAAAATGGAGGGGGGGGGGAAGGGGGAAAAATGTTTTTACTTTTCCCCCAACTTTAACTTTAAAAAATTTTTAAATGGGGAAAATTTGGGATAAAAATATAAAAAACTTTTTTTTTTTTTTTTTAAATTATTATTTTTTTTTTTTGACACTGAATTTTTCAAAAAAGCTTTTTAAGAATCCCTTTCCCAATTCTGCATCAGTAAACGGTTTCATATGATTACCAATGAAGTATAAAATTTTTATAGGATCCCTTTTTGTTTTTGGGAGGGAATCCCAAAATGACAAAACATTTTTTTGCTTTTTAAAGATTATTCACAAGAAAGTTTTTTTAAATATCTTTTAAAGAAAAAATTTCGGGGAAAAAGTGTCATTGAACGATTCCAATTTTTGGGTTTTTTAAACACCCCGTGACAAATAAAACAATTACTGGCCCATCCCTTGTTTGTCACACAAAATGGTCAATTCCCCGTCTTAAAAAATTTCTTTTTTCCCGGAATTTTTGTTTGCAAGATATAAAAAGATAGTTAAAATTAGTTTCACTCATAAAATAGCCATTCCCCCGTTGCCTTTATTTTTAAATTTCCAAAAAAATATATAAATTGCCCCCTTTTAAACGACAGAAAAAGAAAAATTGATATATTTGTTTTTTAACAAAGAATTTCCCACCAAATTTTCATAAATGAAGGGCTTTTTCAGAGCAATCCAATTTTAAAAAGGCCGGGTTTAAAGGGCACGCTCCCCGCATTTTTAAATTATCGCTGATTTGAATTTGGGGGTGGTGTTCGCCCGGGACGTAACACCTACCTAAACCATTACACTTCCATTACCACAATGATATTTTTTTCTGTAGAGAGAAGGATAGTATTATATCCCAGGATCTCTCAAAATATAGGTACGCCCAAAATAAGTATCCAGGCTGAATTTCATCTGTAAGAAACAAGGTGATCCAATGAAGTTTGATTAAGAGGTATATATTACAATGCCGTTTGTAAAAAATGACACCCCGTGAAAGGAATCACCCGGGAATTTAAAATTTTTTGCAAAAAGATAAATTTCCCCAGAAAGTTATGTAAATTAGTAACTTTTCCCAGAGCCACCGCGCAGGGCTGGGGGCGCAGAGTCCTTTTTGAACTGATGCTGGCAAAATGGGGGGCCGCCCGGGGTGTTGAAAGTAATTTATTTTTTGCTAGAGGCGAACATTTAGTGAGACTTAAGTATGTCTCCACGAGAAAAAAAAGGGGAAATTTTAACAAACCCCCGAGTTCGGAAAAGGGGAGGATTATTTAAACTTTTAAAAGGAGGATTTTCCTATCGAGCTTTTGGGGGCTCGTGCAGTGGAACAGTTCCACAGGTGAAGTTTAGAAGCAGGGGCCGACAAGCATCGAACAACCCCTTTTAAAAATGGCAGGGGTTTTTTTGGAAGATGACGTCAGCACCCACGATTGACACCTGCTCTGGATGGCGGTGAATGAATGTACAGCTTCCTCCCCGGCAGTTGGGAGCACGTTGGTTACTCTGCGACATGGCTATCGTTCATGATGACTTTTTTAAAAAATAAATGACTTTATTAAGAATTTGGGCTTTATTTAAAAATTTAACTTAGATTTTAGATATCGAACAAACTTATATTAAGGGAGTAATTCCCAACACACGTAGTCTTTTAAATAACTCAGATCGCCCCAATTAGACACTTATCAATATAAATATATTATATCCGCCTTTAACTTTAATCTCAATAATATACCGGGGTTCAGAATATAATCTTTCCCTTTCCCTTTGGGTTTAATACTCAACGTCAATGCTTTCTTCAAATCTTTTTCCCAAGATTGTACAATGGTACCTTTTGGGATAGTTGGGGGTTGGGGCTTGATTTCCCAAGTAAGCCGTCGATCAACACTTCTATCTTTCTTTCACTGAACTTTTTTTAAATTGCCCTTTTCTCACCTTTTTAAAATTTCCCATCCCTTTTTTAAAAGGGTTTTCTTATTTGCATCCATGCTTCGTTTCCCCCTTCTTGGATTTGGGGTTAAATTTTTTCCAAATGGCCGCCCAAAAAACATAGAGGTTTTGTTAAAAAGGGAAAAACGCGAGAGATGTTTAAACCCCCCGGAAAAAAACGGATTTATTCAAGGGTTTCCACCCTTAAGAAATTACGTGCCTAAATTTTTATTTCTGAATCTCCTCACTTTCTAAGTTTTTATTTTAAATTTTTTAAACCCTTTAACCACATTTTTAAATTCTATAATTTTCCCAAAATTTAACCCCAACCGTAATTTTTATTATTCATCTTAGAATTTTAAATTTTTTATTTAACTTAAATTTAACTTTGAAAACACAATAAATTTTTTCTCCCCTTAACCAGGGGAACATTAACAATTTTGCTTTTAATCATGGTATATTTCACTTTTTTCACAATTTTACTTAATTTTTATATTTAACGTTACATAAATGTTCTTTTACACCTAAATATTTTTCGTGACTTCTTTTTCCGTACGCATCCCCAAAAAAATTTTTGCATCAGGACAAATATTCTTTTATGAGTTTGGGGACCGGTCCACTGCTCCAAGTTGGGGGCTTCATATCAGCTATTAAAAAATTTTGTAATTTTAGGGGTTCCACCTGAAATGAAAAAATCTTGGGTTTAAAAAACTATATTTACATAATACCCAGTAAGTTTTACAATTTTTTTTGCATTATATAAAATTTTTAAAACAAATAAACTTTCATTTCCATCCCGCATCTGGCTGGGGCAAACCCCCAAAAAAAAGGGGAGCGGGTGTTAATATTATTGTTGGGGGCCCTGACTACGCAGCGTTTCCGAACCAGATGCAAAAATTTTAAAACGGGAAAAATACAAAGGGATATATATATATATATACATTTCACAATTAAAAAATTTTTTAATGAATCATTAAAAAAAAATAACCAAAGGAATTGTCGATCTCACGAATATACATCGAAGTAAAAAATGATAATTACAGTTGTTTTCTCCAAACAATTAGAAAAAAAAAATTTTACAAGTCAAAAGTTCAAAAAAAAATACACCCCAAGTGTCCATTTTGCTTGATTTAACTTTTAAAACCTGAGACATAGCTATCCTGTGATAACTATGTTCCTTGGGGGGATTTTGCAAGCTAGAGGTGTGGGATTATCTAAAAAGATGGAAATTTTTAAAATTTTTAAAACAAATTTTATTAAGAATAACTTAAATTACTTAATTTAAATAACAACTTTCTTTAAGTGAGAAAAAAGCCACCAATTTAAATTTAATATTCAAGTCAGTAAACCAGAAAACTTATTTAATTAAAAATTTAACCCTTTTAAACTAATTTTAAAAAATTTTTCCTTTTTTAGGGGTCACCTTCCCTTTCCTTTGATTGAAGATATTCCTATTATGTTATTTGTAGGAGAGATTACTC
>BMAV01021797.1:24959-35053 GCA_019973955.1 Trichonephila inaurata madagascariensis
TTGCCAGAGTATTCGTAAAAATGGTTATTCTATGTAATTTTAAAGTGAGTGGAACTTATAAGTACCGTCGGTAGATAGAGAGTTAATATTCAAACACAGTTCAAGAATTGCAGAATGTTTACAGTTTAACCTAAAAATGGCAAAACTTCACAGAAGGTGGCATTTCGTCCCTTCGACGGGATTTGTGGGTTCGATTTTTGGTACCACTAAAGACTGTCCAAATCAGGGGTCTCCAAACTTTGAAGTCTTCGGGCCATAATGTTTTTTTCAGTATGTTCCAAGGGCCAAAACAGTTTTAATTTTTCTGCCCTTAACTATATTTCTAGACAAGAATAGTCGCAAAGTGCGCGACCAAAGCAAACTTACGCTTTTTTATATTGTGTTTTGGATATGTCTGAAGTTCTCTAAAACCAGTCATATCAGTTGTTAACTTCATCAGAGCCCCCCCCCCCCCACACACACACACTGGGCTGAATCACCGACAATTCCGCGAGTTTATTGAAGAGATTGGAGAAAATGTGTGACTTACCATATCATACTGCCGTACGCTGGCTTAGTTGCGGAAAAGTCCTTAAACGCTCTTTTGAACTTCGAGCAGAGATCGAAATTTTTTTAAATGAGAAGCAGCGCCCTTTTGCCGATTTAGAAAATAGTGAATGGATGTGGAAGTTAGCATGCTATGTCGATTTGACAAATCATATGAACGAACTGAATTTGAGACTGCAAGGAGAAAATCAGCTTCTCCCTGATTTATGCACCAATATCAAATCCTTCAGGCAGAAAATAATACTATTTCAATCGCAATTACGTAAAAAATGTTTCACACATTTTAAAACATGTGAAATATTCAGCCACACTACAGAGACTGAATTTCCCGTCAATTTTGCAATCGAAACTTTGAGTGCTTTGAAGATAAATTTTGATACTCGTTTCTCAGATTTTGATGTCATTGCGAATGAAATTAAGCTTTTTCAAAATCCTTTTGATTTTGACATTGAAACCATGGCTCCGGAAGTCCAAATGGAAATTATTGATTTACAGTGCAGTGATATGATTAAGAACAAATATCAAAATCCATCTTTGTTGGAATTTTATAAGTCTTCCACTGCTACAATTTGATAATTTGCATAAATTTGCTCGTGGGTTGTTTTCTGTTTTTGGTACTACTTACTTGTGTGAGAAAACGTTTTCCAAGATGAAGCACACAAAGAATGTTTACTGATCTCAATTAACCGATGAGCATCTTAAATCTCTTTTAATAATTGGTACAAGTAAAATTGATCCACAACTACAAACTATTGTCGGTGGAAAAAAAATCACAATTACATAAATCTCATTAGTGTTTTTGTTTTACTGTGATTAGTGGGATTCATTTCAATAATTTGTTAGTTATTAATATGCTTAAGCTTAGATACTTAAGTTTTCTGCGTCATCGTTTCTGTCGTTAAGTTTTACCTTGCAAGTAAATAAAACCCAATAATTTTCATTCTGTGTTTTCTTCTTCAACTTATCACAGCAATAGTAACAACAATAAATCATTGGGTGTCGCGGGCCAGATTGATGACACTAGACTTAAGCTGTCGCGGTCCGGATTTGGCCCGCGGGCCGTAGTTTGGAGACCCCTGGTCTAAATTAAACATGCTCTGCACACAACAAGTTGCGTTTCCTTTCACTTTAAAATAACTGTTAATCAAAACAAATTACGTTTTTGATTATTACTAGAATGAAATTGATTTTAATATATAGATAACACTTGAAAGACTTCAAGGAATCTAGTATCACTAAAAGTCCACCGTATACAGGAGTTGATGCGTGTAATATCCGTCGTGGATCAGTGTTCTCACGTTGGTGTGATGCGGTGGTGATGACCGCGGTAGCATAGTGGTCAAGGTCACGGCTAAAGCCCAGATGCCATTGAAAACTCACGGTATATGGGAACTGATACACGTTAAATCTTTTGAGGCTCAAAGTCCTCCCGTTGGAGTGATGAGAAAGTTAGTAGAGTGCGGTGCTGGTTCAGGTGTCATCCTCGTCACTGGACCTTGGTTCAAAATGGTGAGTTACGCCGTCATTAGTCGTAGTGTTATTTCCGAGGGAAACGCTAATAAAAATAAATTAATAATCCATTACTAAATGTTTAGTTAACGATTGTGAATTTTTTCCCCCAATGGGGCTGGGAATTGATATTTACCATTGCAGACCTTGATCATTCCCCGATATCTGGTATCACTTTTAAGTGTGGCACCGTATACGTGGAATATCAATCACCGCAATGTAACTTTGAAGCCCAGTTTACTCCCCAGAGGGAGGCGCCTGAGCTCTGACGATGCGAAAAGGTACTAGGGATTTAATTTTTCCGAGAGCACCTAGGCCAGGCCAACAGGCACTCTAGGGATCTTTAACATGCCACGCAATCATATGACATGGACGCTGTCAATTTTCTGCATCATGAAAATTTACCGACTTGGGCCGGGGTCGAACCATCAACCTAAGCGTACAAAGCCAGTGACAAATTACGCCACCCAGCCGGCCAATTATGAAAAGTAATACAACTTGTTTTAGTAATTTTTTGTGAACCGCACTTACTTTTTTATAAGGATGAATCACAAGAAAAAAAATCATACCTTTTTGGAAATAAAAATGTATAAGATAAATAAAAATAAATAAATAAATAATAATAATAATAAATGGACAACTCTTTTCAATGAGCTGTCTTTCTGCATTCTGGATGCAATATTTAAAGACATTTGCACAAATTGCTTTCTTCAAATTACTTTTTGTCACTTTCATTTTATAACAGAGAATTCTTTTTTGATTTGACCGAAATAAAATCTGAGAGCTGGCCCTGAAATCGCCCCAATTATGCTCATCATCAATATTGAAATCAGCTAATATTTCGTCTGTGGTTTATATCAGTATTCAGCAACTTATTGCCTGTGCCCAGCTAAACATTAAATACCTGAACTTAAATTAAATGAGTAATTTTGCTTCATCATTTAGTATGATTTTATTATGTTATACCAATTCTATCTTTTCCAAAACTCCACATTTATTTCTGAAGTAATTTATGCAAATATGTTAAGAACAAAAGTCAATACTTCTTCTACGTAACGTTTTTTTTTTTTTTTTTTTTCAGTTAAGGAAATATTAACATTGAGATTTACTCGTATGTCATAAGCACACAAGGAACATAAATACATTTATTTTTATAAGTAGTTGACACGAAGTAAAGGTTACCTTCACCTAATGTCAACAAATGAATCCAAATCCAATTGATATCGGAGTGATACGTTCCAAGCAGCACTTGTTGAGTGATATGGAATCCAAGATGGCGGTCTAGCTGTAACAAATCTTCGGGAAAATAATGCCCTTTGGAGAATACCCCCTGCTCATCCTTGGTATTTGGGGAAATAACCTGGCAGGCACGGCTCTAGGGCCGGACAAACCGGACCCCTACCCAAGGCGGCATTTGGATAGAATTTGAAAAAAAAAAAAAAATTGTTACAAAAAGTTTGATATATTTTCTGAAAATATTATTGGGTGTGAAGTTGGTATTTCATCTAACGTATCTTATTTTATTTTATTTTTTACTCTGTCTATTTAATGACAGTTTTCTTTTATGTTGAAACTTAAAGGGTTCGAGGCGGGAGAGAGAGTATATGTTAAAGCATAAAATTTAATATATTTACACATCTTTTCACTAATAACTTCCTTCCATCCTGGAGTGAGGTTACAACGGACATTCCTTTCACCCTTACGATAATCGGTGTTAGCTATCCAAAAGGGGACAAGGGTAATAAGAGGTTTTGATAGATAGAGAGCCACAGGAGATGTTTTGATAAATATATTTTAGTCTTGTTGTAGTTACTATAAGTTGAAACAAACGTCTGTGATTCCCACCATCAGTAGACTATTTTTCGAATAAATTGATCTGGTTAAATGGACGATTCTTTATCTTACATTTCACTCGTTTAAAATAATAACAAGTAATTACGCCCTTAATTTCGAATTATTTTGAGACTTTAAGTAATATACATATACATATGTATATACAGAGAGAGATAGAGGGGGGAGGGCGGCAAAACTGCTAGAGCCGGCCCTGAACATGGCTGGGTTCAGAAGACGGCTCCGTCATGCCTTTTGAGTGGCCACATTCAATCTCTTACTTTTCAAAAGGGCCGGAAAGTCTTTCCAGAGTGTCATTGGTGCGAGACAGATCCCCCAATTATATTCTTAATTGTTTGGATTTTACTACTGAAGAGGTTTTAGGAAATCCTATTTTATTTTTGCATTTTTCGGCCATTTTTGGTTTTATGGAGATAGTGTAGCTAAGCTATGCTCCATCTGGGATAAGAAACAACAACTGGAAAATAATTTTAAAGAACTGTTTTGGAATATATTAAAATATATTTCAAATAAAGCATGTAGGAATAGATTGAAAATAACCAATATCAATATAATATAATAATAATTGTATAATATATATACATTATATTATACAGAAAATAATTAGATAATATATATTAAAATTAAGCCGGCTGGGTGGCGTGGTTGGTTTGTCTCTGGCCTTCTGCACCCAAGGTTGCGGGTTCGACCCCAGCCCAAGTCGGTGGATTTTCATGATGCAGAAAATCGTCAGCGGCCATGTCGTATGATTATACGGCATGTAAAAGATCCCTTGAGTGTCTGTTTGGATTAGATGCTCTCGGTAAAATAAATCCTGGTACAGGTTCGCATCGTCAGAGCTCATGTGCCTCCCTCTAGGGAGGAAACTGAGCGTCAAAATTACCTGCAGCGAGTGGTATCCGCCTATAGGGCGCTGCGCTAAAAAGTGATACCAGCTTCCGGAGGATGTACTAGGTCTGCAATGGTTAGTGATCAATTCGAAGCCCATTAGAAATTTTAAAAAATTCAAATTGATCAATAATGAATATCGAATAATAATTACTGATAACGCATTATTCTAAAAACTGCAAGTTCTTTTAATGGATTTCATGGAACAACGGACATTTAAAAATGTGCATTATTTAAAAGTAAATTAATTGGAAATGCGCAATTTGTACCAATAATTAAAAAAGTACACAACCCTCATATTCTTTAAAAAAATATTCTGGTACTCACCTATGATATTAGAAATATCCATAATCAAAAATAGCACAAAAAAAAAAAAAAAAAAAAAAACTGAAGAAGCTTGAAGAAGCATTGCAATGAAAATGGTTAAAGTTTTAAGGAAACCGAATTAAAAAGGTCTGAAATTTATAGGGTTAACGCGAGAAAAAAATAATAATTAACTATAATACACGTACGTCACCCCCCTCCCATGGCAACCATATTACCACACGATAAAAATGTCAAGGTAACCCTATTCTAGTGTTATCGCCTATCTTGGAGAATATAAACAATTTTTTTTTTTTGCCGCGTAGCACTCCGATATCAAATTAGGAAACGAATTTGACTGTGCATTGACGCCAATCGCGTGTTCCAGTCTGAATGCCATTTAGAAGATCTGATGCGCGTTAAATCTGCCTTGGTTCAAAGTCCTCACGTTGATAAAGAAAGTTTGGAGAGTGTCTTGCCATTGTCACATGACCGCTGTTCAAAATTACAAAGTCCTTCACCAACAGCCCTCGCGTTGCGATATAATGAACACTCACTCACTAATTTCCATAGCACGCCAATGCCAGTAGCCCTTTCATTCTGACTTTCCTCTTTGGCCAGTCTACCTCCGAGCGATCTCATTGCGTCTAATGTTGACATGGGATGAGATTCATTGTGTGGGGAGATAGACATCGTGGCTCTGAGAGATTTGCCTCAGTTTGAGCAGAATAGAAACGCTGCTTTCCTCGTTTGCTGAGGACCAAACACTAACATATTTGGAATTAAAAACTGCTAGTGGTTCACAGACACCTACCTTTTTGTCTCAACTGTATCATTTAAGTAGAATATCGTCGGCCTAGTTATCAGACTGCGTATCCACCGGTCTAACTGATTTGATATAGGAGTGCAACGCGCCAAGCGCTTTTTGGCGCGATTCCTTAATCGCGCCAAGCAGCGGTGAAGCAAAACATTCCCGTTTGTTTTGTCTTCGCCATACCTCAGTGTGCGCTCCACTTTTAATTTATTCCTTTGATCAGTATAATCACAATTTTCATAATAAAACTAGATTTCGAAGGGAGAGGTGGTGGCAAGATTTTAACTTAAAAATGTATTACACTTCCAGATATAAATTATTTACACTATTTTAAGCGTTCATTACACAAAATTTGTAACAATATGTTACTTTTGCTGAGCAGAGATCAGTTTAGGAAGGTGTTTTCAAAAATCAACTCACAAGAGAGATTTACGGGGAGTTATAAATAATAAAAAAATCCTTTTTATCAGCTATTAGATCTAGAGACTTAAAATTTAGTTTTTTTTTTGTCTAATTTGCAATTCACGATTGTAATATCGCCTATCTTGGCGAACATGAATAAAAACTTGGCGCCTAGCCCTACTGTATCAAATTAGCATCCAAGATGGAGTTACGCGGCTAATAATTAGACCGACGATATGTAATCTATTTTCTTAAATTTTTGTGTTGAATTTTCCCTCCGGAAAAGAATTTCAGAACGCCACTTATAAAATCTTTCTGGTTTTTGCAACTTCTACTATTAGTTCATTCTCTCCCTATATATATATATATATATATATATATATATAGTCTAATTCTCTACAAACGACAGCTGAATATCCAGCAATCAAAATCGAAAAACACAAAGACAGTAAGCAAACCACACAATAGAGGACACATGAGCAATCGAAATTTAAAAAATGGATGCTTCAGTATTATAAACATTGCTGACTTAGGACAGCTTATATATAAAATAATGGGATTGAACATGTTTTGTGGCTAGCCAACCTTCCCCCTTTATGTTAATAATACTGAGCAAAATCCAGCTGAAAATAATGGATAGGAATATCTAAATCCATTACAATATAGAGATAATTTACCTAAAAATTGCACGTAAAAATGCAGAACCCGCGCTAAATCTGAGTGCAATAAATAAGTTATTCCCAGATTCTGGACCCAAATGCAGATTCAAAGCATGTGAATGGCTGAAATGTGTAGCACTTAACAAAAGTATTGTAGGAATGGATGTGCACGTTATCATATCCTTCCTATATTCCCTTAATGACGTAAGGCCAAGAGAGCGCCACCTAGCGGACACGGCGGTTCGAGGATAAAGAGACGACAGACAGATGAATAGGACGATTGCACGGGAAGACAGACAGAGAGACGACGCAGACGGGACGAGAAGAAGGCGCAACGACGAGACGCCTGGTGGAATCCAACCACCCGATAACTTTTTACTAAACTTTAGCCCTCCCTTGTAGATAATTCCCCTAAATAAATGCATACTTAATTCAATCTGGTCGTTGTCACTCTCTATATGGGGGCTCGGCCTTTCCCTTAACTTAAAATCCGCTAGAAAACCGAAGCAAGAAAAAAGAAAAAAAAAAAGAGGACGTTGTGACGCTTTTCTTCAATTTAATGTGCTTTCCAACTAATGTGGTGTGACGCTTTCCTTCAATTTCAAGTGTTGTGTGAAATTTCACGAGGAAAATTCAGGATTGTGAAGTTCGATAATTTCGCCGACATCGACATTTTCTTCAAAAATATTAAACAAACAAGACGTTGTGTGCAAAGGCTTACCGTGTGAGTTTTTATTTCCATTATTTTTTTACAAACTCTCAGCGATTGTGAAAATATATTTTGAAACTGCTAATGACTGTGATACGATATTTTTTTTAAACTTGTACAACTGCTACTAGTGACATTTTATCCTAGACTGTTATCTTTTCATAGAGTATTAATTTGTTTTTCTATGTTGAATTATTCTACTCATATATCATTTTAAGGGATCAGCAAATATTTGTATATTTTACGTATTTTGGTTCTATTTAAGTGATTTATTATGTCTTATTTAACACTGAATGACATCCCAGTTATTGCGCAAGCATTGAAATTTGGCAATACTCAAAATGTAAAATTATTGTATTCTGTTATTTTTAACGATCACCCATTCAGTAGAACTTCTAGAGAACAATTGCGAAATTTTACGGGTTTCGCACCAGATTTTGATGTTGAGGACTACTCCGCCATTATTTTAAAAAATAAAACCAACCTGATTTAATCTGTTTAGCTAATTTTTTTACAACTAGAAACAAATGGAACTACCGAAGAACTTTGTAATATTATTTTGCTTTCACTGGCTGATTTATCCACTTTTCAGACTAACCTAAATACACGAGGTGTAGAAAAATGCCCCCCGCGGGTTGCAGAAAATTCCTTTGCTTTCCCCCCACTTTCTACAGACAGGAAATCGGCTGACGCATCTATTTCGCAAAACGATCTATCGTGGCTTTTTGTTAAAGACTTACTTCAAACTCTTCGTTCTTTCAGTGCAGATGACTCATACACAATTGAACATTTTTTTTCTGATGTGGAAGAAAATTTAACGTTTTGCCCAATAACCGAACAACAAAAAATTATTTTTGTAAAACGGCTTTTGACAGGAACTGCAAAATTATCTATTCAATCTCAGCGCGGTATAAACTCTTACAGTTTTATAAAAACACTACTTATTCAGGAATTTGGAAAAAAAATAAATCAAGCTCAATTGCATAGGGAATTACAAAATAGAAAAATGCGGCCTAATGAAACGGTATTCCAATATTTAGTCGCTATTCGGGAATTAGCGAATCTCGAGGTCAGGGATTTCTCGACGAGACTTCAATTATGGAGTATTGTATTAATGGAATCCCGGATTCTCCTTCAAATAAGCTAATATTATATGGATGTTCAACAATTCAGGAATTTAAAGAAAAATTAGGAATTTATGACAAGATATTTCAAAATAAAAACAAAAATCGCTCTTCTTATGATACGTCGCGTAATCCAAACTTTAGTAGCCACCGCCGTGATGTTGAAAGTACATTTCATAACCATCGATATGATAGATATCCAAAATTCAATGCAACAAAGCCTAATTCAAAATTTGAGAATAAAAATTTTAGAGATAGGAATCACGTAACTTGTTTTAATTGTTCGGGATCCGGTCACATTTCTAAATTTTTCCCGGATAAATATCGTGGTCCAAAGTGTATAATATGCGAAAATTTTGGCCATAAATCTGATGCTTGTCCTCGAAAAAATATCCCTTCTTCTAATAATGTTGATGAAATTACCCCATTAACTACTATGTGTAAAGAAGTTAAAATTCTATCTAAAAAAATATTATCTTTAGTTGATACCGGAAGTCAAGTAACCTTAATGAAAGAAAGTGTATGGAATCAATTAGGCTCTCCTTCTTTAATAAATAGTGGTAATATACTAACCGGTTTTGGCCTTTCAAAAACTCATGGAATTGGTTCATTCAACTCAACTGTTACAATTGACAACCAAGACTTTCCTGTTAAAATTAATGTTGTCCCCAACCACTCAATGAACTTTGATATTATTATTGGTTGTATATATATAATATATATAATCTATATATAATCAAACAAGCTAATTTGACTATCACACCTGATAGTGTTATTTTTTCTAAGCCACAAACCGAAATGTCTGACGCTTCACCAGAATCATTTGTTTTCGCAATTACTGACGACATTCCTAAATTTGATATTGGCCCTGAAATTCCAAAACAAACTCGTAACGATGTTGGGGCATTACTCGTATCTTATAGGCCGAATAAAATTAAAACGACGGATATTGAGTTAAGCATTACCGTGACGGACGACAAGCCAATTTATCATTCTCCAAGACGGTTACCTTTTACTGAACGTGATATAGTAGATAAACAAATAGATGAATGGTGTGACGAAGCATATCTCTTTCCCCTATTTTCCAACAGATCCCGTGCCGACAGAAGCTGCGAAAATTTCGGGAAGTTCCCAAAATTGCTGGGAAGGAATTTCGTAGCTGGGTGGTCGAGTTTCGGCACCCTTTTTGCCCAACTGACCGGACTGTCAAAAAGGGGCGCCTTATCAATGTGTGCCCATTTTCCCAGAACTCGGAGGCGCCGTCTCGTCGAAGAACATACAGCTGTACA
>BMAV01021797.1:53383-64494 GCA_019973955.1 Trichonephila inaurata madagascariensis
CCTCCTTTTCTGCAATTTCATGGCTATCTGCTAAATTTTTACATTGTTGTTTAAGTTTTGCACACCAGTGTAGATTCTATAAGCATAATATTCTCTTCAAATAAATAATAGAATCATTACTCATCCTCAAATTCAAGCAAATATTTTTGCGGATTTTTTTGCATCTAAAAACGCTCATCATAAACCAATTCCTCTGGACGTTTTCCTCAAAGCGGATAACATTCTTAATAAACCTTTTCATATTTCCGAAATTCACAGAGCAATAAAACTTTCTAAGAATTCAACCCCTGGAGCTGATCATATCACAGCATCTTTCCTTAAAAAGCTTGAACACAGTGATTGTGAAGTAATTTCAAGATATTTTCAAAATCTATTTGATAATGCAATAGTTCCAAACTCATGGAAACATTCAGTCATCCTCCCGATTCCCAGACAATGCAAAGACAAATCTCAAATCATCTTGCAGACCAATAGCACTGACTTCCATCTTTTCAAAAACCTTTGAAAGAATTCTAACCAATAGATTAAGCTACTATTTAACTGCAGAAAAAAAACTTCATCCTCAACATTACGGTTTCGTCCCTTTTAAAGATAGCTGAAGGGCTACCTATCTTATTCAAAAAGCAATAGTGGATGCAAAATTGCAAAAGAAATATTTTGTAGGAATAAGTTTAGATATAAAAAGCGCGTACGATTCAGTTTACATCGATGGTCTTCTCTATAAATGTCTGCAAATCTGTATAACAGGAAAAACAGCTATTTAGATCCATAAGCTTCTCACACATCGTTTTTTTTCAGGTTAAATGGAGGGGACTTCTTTCCTCCAAAAGGATATCTTCTCAAGGTCTTCCCCAGGGTAGTGTCCTCTCTCCCCTTTTATATACTATATACATGCATGATTTTTTTTAAACCTTGGAACATGACACCGAATGTTTCATATGTGCTGATGATGTTTTCATTTACTGCTCACATCACTCTCTAGATTACATTCACAAAAAATTGCAAAATACGCTAGAAAGAATTTCTCAATGGTGCAAATATTGGAAGCTATCTCTTAGTCCAGATAAAAATACAATAGCTGAGTTATCCAATAAAAGAATTAATACGTTTCCTAATATTTTATCGGAAGGGCATTCACTACCTTGGCAATCCTCTATCAAATATTTAGGAGTTCACTTTTCCAAATGGAGCCAGAATGTTTCATTGAGAAATCAATTAAATAGCAAAGCATTGAAAAAAATTAATAGCTTTAAGGCTATGGCCTACAAGCATCATGGACCAAAAGCTGCAGATCTGATCAAAATAGTAAATAATAGTATATGCAGTGTTTTCTACTACTTCAGCCATATAATAAATAAATGGTCTGACAACCAACTGAAACCTTTTAATGTCATTCAAACCAAAGCCCTCCGAATTGCATTTAGGACTTCCACAATAAACTCCAAACATTGTACTTTTAAAATTGGCTGGACAGGAAATTTTATCAGACAAAATTCGAAGACTGGCAAGTAAATATTTCCTTTCTCAAATTTCTAATCAAACCTTTTCTCCATTATTTAGCAATAACCCCGAGTCTCTAAATTTAAATATTATGGAAGATAAAAATAATATTATAAATATACTAAATCCTTTGAATGCTATTAGTGATCAAATTATTCCAATTCCCAGAATAACATCTTTTTCAATTCTCCCATGCAAAATATATGTCGATGAATTCAAATTTCAGGATAAAAATTTACCAATACAGATTATAAGGGGCTTATTTGATGAAACAATAGATCGCGATTTCCAAGACTTCTATATAATAGCTACTGATGCTTCCAAAACTGAACGAATTACATCAATTTCAGGTATTACAGAAAATTCCTCTTTTGCCTACAGAATCAATTCCAATAATTCTATTTTCACAACTGAAGCTCTGGCTATCTGCCAAGCTTTAGATGATCTGTCATTTACAAACAAGAATCTGCTAATATCTGATAGCCTCTCTGTTCTTCAAAATTATTCGATCAAATCTCATAGTGTCATGCATAAATTAGCTATAGTAAAATTTTCAATCTATCGTATTATAATTATCAGTTAATTCTACTTTGGACTCCGGGACACTCAAATATATTGTGGAATGAAAGGCGGATAATCTCGCAAAATCTGTCACAGAGTCTAATGTTTATATCGACTGGATCACCTCAGAAGACATCAGTATAAAAATATACCAAGAGAGTTTTAAAAAAGCAAATTTTAACTTCTGTTCAAGCAAATATTTTGAAAATTTGGGCAATATTCCAAACATAGTCTCGATCTCTAAGTGGACAAGTAATAGAAGAGAAGAAATCCTATATACTCGAATCTTCAGCAAAATGATCATCACTCCTGGACTTCTACGAAAATTTAATTTATCAGACAACGCAAACTGTAGTTTTTGTAATTGCTTAAGCGATTTGGACCATATCTTTAAACTGCAATAGATATATTCATCCTCGAAATCAACTAAAGCATTTTCTCAAAATTGATCCACACTATAAAACATTACTTTCAAAGAACTATTGGAGAAAGCTTTTTCAAATAGATTATCATTCAGATTTTTTATCCAGAAAATGAAATATTTTGATATCTATTAATTTATAAATCCTTTAGTTTTTTTAAGGGATAACAGCCTTTGTTGCTCTATATCCCACAAAACCTGAACTGAACGAAACTGTTATTACCTGAAAGGCTATAAAACCCCGCTCGTTTAAGAGTATGGAACAACAACAAAAAAATCTACTGGGGTCAGAGTCAAAAGGGGGTAAACATTTTTTTCCGATGGTTCCATAAACAGTTCCGATAAACATTTTGTACCTGAAGTCAGGAAACACAACACAAGCAAAAGCCTTACTCCAAAAAGCAATTCCATGTTTAGCCCTGTAAGATCGTCTTGTTGTTGAATTGATCATCACTCAAATTAACCGGATTTACCGTTTTTATTTTTTTTCTTCAAAGCACATTACTATATTTACCATTATAAATCGCTTCGGGAACTACAGGCATCGTCCTCCATTTTCACGTTCGAGAGTACCTTCTTCTCTCCTTCTCGCTCAATGGTGTGGCCGTGGTATAGGTATCGGATCGTGGCTTGCCTTGTCACGAGTTCGCGCCCAGTACCACTAAAGACCCAGGCAGCGATGCACGTTAAATCTGTCGAGAGCTGAAACGTCCTCCCGTTGGTGTGGTGTGGTAGTTAGGAGAGGGGGGTGCCAGCTCAGGTGTCGTCCACGTCACTTGACCATGGTTCGAAATTACGTGGTCCGTCGCCAAAAGCCCACGTGTAGTTGAACAGTGCGACGTTAATATTCAATCAATCAATCAACCCGCTCAATGGCCAAAACAGTTCACAGCAGCGCCCTCTTTCTAGTCTATCGTGTGCTATGTGTCAAGCCTCCTAGTGCAATACGTGCCAAGCCGTTAGTTCCTCCCATCCTGGAGAAAACTTTTCCCGATAGTTGAGTGGAAAGTTTTACTGTGATACCTGAAAAATACTTGACATAGGTTCAGTTTATGCAGCATTAGAGAGTTAAGAATTATTTCTTGAAATCCTTTTCTTTTAAATGGAACAGAAAATATTAAAAAATAACGTGCAAGTACCTGTTCTATCCGAAACTAGTACCTTATTTTAAGGAATGCCTTAAACTTATCCCTACTAATCTATATGAAAATGTCAACTTTACAATACACAGAATATCATTTGGGGAAATACAGCTACCAAATGGCAAACATTAAAATACAAGTACAACTATTAATTATCAAAAAATTAAAAAAAATTAAAACAAAAAATTCCAAACATCAAAATACAAATACAAAAATTTAAAATACTAATACCAAATTTTAAAATACAAACACAAATTACCACAAAAAAAATTAAAATACTAATATACAAATACCAATCATTCTAAACAAAAAAATAATACAAAGAAATTTTTTATTTTCCATCAATTTCATTACAAGTGTGTGTTTTTTCTAAGTCTTAAAAGGGATACGGCTCAAACTATCCGCATTCTGATTTTGTTTTCCCTTCCGATAAGCAATCTCATAATTAAATGATTGCAAAATTAAGGCCCAACGTAAAAGTCTTGGATTAGACCCAGTATTTTTCTCCAACCAGACCAAGGGGTTATGGTCAGTTTGTATGACAAATTTTTGGTGCCCATCCAGATAACATTTCAACTTTAGCACGGCAAAAATAATGGCTGCACATTCTTTTTCCGTAGTGCTATATTTTTGTTCCGCAAGAGACAGCTTTTTGCTCAGGAACATGATGGGATGTTCTTCGTTTTCACATACCTGCGACAACACAACGCCTATTCCAAGATTGGAGGCATCACACTGAATGATGAAGGGTTTTGTGAAGTCAGGGCTGTATAAGACTGGATTTTTAGATAGCCTTGTCTTGAGTTCCTCAAATGCATTCTGGCAAGAACTATTCCAGTCAACGGTTGATTTTCTATTTCGGCCCTTAAGTAAATCTGTCAGTGGAGCTGCGATTACAGAAAATTCGGGAATATATCTTCGATAATAGCCAGCTAATCCTAGAAAGGCTCTAACTTGCGTCTTGTTAGTGGGGATTGGGAAATCTTTGATAACCTGAACCTTTAATTCTCCAGGTGTTCTTAAACCCTGGCCTAACAAATGTCCAAGATACTTAACGTAAGTTTGTGCAAATTGGCATTTGGAAGGTTTTATGTGCAATTTTGCATTACTGAGTCTGAGGAAAATGTCATCTAAATGTTTTAAATGATCCTCCCAGGTTTGGGAAAAAATAGCGACATCATCCAAAGACGGCACAGCATACTCTTCACAGTCTTTTAATATGCTAGCCATGAGTCTACTGAAGTCATATGGGGCAATTTTCAAACCAAAAGGAATACGCAATGGCTTGAACGTACCAAAATTGGTTACAAAAGCAGCATACCGTTGGGCATTTTTACTCAACGGGATCTGCCAGTAACCTCTGGTCAGATCCAGAACTGATACATATTTTGCAGCCGACACCTTTTCTATTAATTCTTCTATGTTTGGCAATGGAAAGAACTTTGTTCGGGTAATTTTGTTTAGCCGCCGATAATCAATGCAGGGTCTTGCTTCTTTCCCTGGAGCTTCCACTAATATAAGAGGAGAAGTAAAATTTGATTCTCCTTTTTCAATTACGTTCAGACTCAGCATTTTTTCTACTTCCGCTCTCAGGATTTCTGATTGTCTAGGTGAAAGTCTATAAGGTCTGACACAAATAGGTCTGTCGGACTCTAGCTCGATGTCATGCTCGGTCAAATTTGTGCACCCAGGTTCTGTAGAAAAAGTGCGGGAATACCTTTTTATCAGGTGAGAAAGTTTTTCTTTCTGATCTGTAGTCAGTCGAGTGTTTGACTGAATATTCATCCAAATATCTGATAATTCAGTGTTCTTAATTCCTAACTGGGGATTTTTTTATCCTCTTCTTTAACTAAGCTACTTTCCAGACTATAAGCAAGTTAATGTTTTCTTCTCTCTGGAAGGAAGGTTTCATCATATTCGCATGATATACCTGGGTTTTATCGCTGTCTGGAAAATGAATAACATAGTTGGTCTCTGAAAGTTGTTTTACAACCTTTCCCGGTCCTATCCAATTGACTGACAGTTTATTGGGTTTAGACCAAGCTACTATTAGAACAAGATCGCCTTCTTTAAATTCCCGCTTTTCGGCTTTAAGGTCATACCACAATTTTTGGTTATCCTTAGTTTTCTGCATGTTCTCTATAGCGAGTTCTTGGCATTGTTTCATTCGGTTCATTAATTCAAAAACGTACGTAACCACGCTGTTTTCTTTAACACATTGTTCGGTTAAGTTTTCATATAACAACATCATTGAAGTTCTCAAATTTCGGCCATGGACTAATTCAGCTGGACTGAAACCCGTACTATCATGGATAACTGTTCTCAAAGCAAATAGTGCTTTGGGTAAAATTTTCTCCCAGTCCGCTCCAGCTTCTAAACAAAGCACTCGGAGTATTCGTTTCAAAATCTGGTGCATCCGTTCTACAGGATTACTTTGGGGAACTTCTAACAACTCGAATTCCGAACTTGTCCAAAAATTCTGTTGTAATCACACTCATGAACGATGTTCCTTGGTCAGTTTGCAATTCTCTAGGAAACCCAAGGCGACTAAAAATTTGCAGCAATGCATCTACGACGGTTGTAGAACACAAATTCGGGGTGGGAATAGCGTCAGGATATTTAGACGATATGCAAATAACTGTTATAATATATTTGTTCCCTGAAGTGCTGACAGGTAAAGGACCGTAAGCATCAACATTCAATTTAGTGAATATTTCAGAGATAACCGGAACAGGTTTCAAAGGGGCTTTTTTCTTATCTCGTGGTTTCCCGACTCGTTGACAATAGTCACAGGTTTTTACAAATTTTTCTACATCACTATAACAATTTGGCCAGAAAAAAAAGTCTTAAATAAAGCATCTTTAGTTTTTCCTGCACCTAAATGTGCTTCATGACAAAATGTTTTCAGCTGCTCACGAAACTTTTCTGGGACGACTAAAAGTTTTCGCTCAGTTCCATTTTTGTCTCTTTTCTTGAAGAATAGCATATTTTTTCTAAAACATATTTGTTTTCTTTAGAAACATTTAATTTTGCGTCTGCGATAAGGGGTTTCAATTGTTCACTTTTGCGCTGTTCTTCCACAAAGACCTTTGGAGACGTTTTTATTAGATCTTGCACTGAGAGTTCTTTTACTACAGGCAAAACTTCTTCAATAGTTTTCTTTTCAACTTTGGATAAGTCGTCATTCAATTCTTCGTCAAACTGTTCAATGGACTGGCCTTGAATCTCATTTTCCACTTCCAAAAGTTTCTTCTGAGCTCTAGTTTGCACGGCATTTATCATATGCATTTGCACATCTTCTTTTGTTTTGTAATCTTCAAGCAACTCAGCAGTCTTGTTCCCCAGAAAATATCTGCCTTGATCTAGGGAATCTCTTAGGACAGCAGCTTTTGTTATTATATGTCCCATTTCGCAATCCAGCTCAACTTCTGCAAGGGCCAAGCATATCAAAGATTCTTCTAATGGTGTTCTTAACCACACTTTCTTATTCGTATACATGTGTGGTTTCACATATTTATTGCAAATCAAGTCAAGAGTTGCACCAGTGTCACGTAAAATTTTCATTTCTACTCCATTTACTTTTCCTAGGCTAGTGTAACGTGCCTTAAGTTCATCAAAACTTTTATCAGTTACAACATGTGAAATAGACTCTGGAGTTTTCTTTAACTTGTCACACTGAGGTCTAAGATACGAATAAGACCCACATTCATAACATCGAAGCTGTCTTCTCTTCTCAAAGTCTTTCTCGTGATTTTTTTCATGGGCAGGTTCCCTTTTTATTTGAAATTTGGACTTGAAATCCTTAGGAGTTTCTTTTGGTCTGAAACTACTATAATTTACGCCACCTTGAAATTTATAACTATTTTTCTTAGGGATTTCTCTTCTGAAACTCTGTTTGATGCTTTCATATTCGTCTAATTTTTCTGCCAGTTCATAGGGAGTTTTTAACTTGATCCAGTCATCAAGAAAATGCTCTCTTACATCAGCTGAAACACGGTACTTCAATTGTTCAGTGATTAATAGATCTTTCAGTTGCTCGAAAGTTTTAACCTGCAATTCAGCTATCCATTCTGTAAAATAACTACTCAACTCATGAGCATAATTCCTCCAAGACTTCTCTGCTGATTTTTGATGTCTGTAAAAACATTGCTTCAATTTTTCGCTGTTTAACCTGTACCTTTTCAATATAAGATCTTTTACAAAATCATAATTATTTGCCCTTTCGGTAGCTTCTTTAGCTAGCATATTAGAGAGTTTTGCTGGTAAAACCGCCAACAGGTAGGCCACCCAATCCTTCTTTGGTACTTGAGCTAATTCTGTGACTTCCTTTCAAAATTAATCAAATATAAACTAATCTCATCATGTTTTTCATCAAATTTAGTTGTGATTTGTGTTAATTGAATCTTAGGTCCAATTTCAACTCTTCTTCCAGATTCATCACTTAATGGTTGATTCTGATGTGATAGTTCTAATTTTCTTAATTCTAATTCGTGTTGTCTGGCCTCTCGAGCCATTCGCTCTTCCCTTTCCTTTTCTTCTTGTTTACTTCTCTCTTCCCTTTCTTTTTGTTTACTCTCTTCTTTCTTGTTCTTTCCTATCACTAATGACTTTGTCGAGAATTATCTTCACTTCCTCTTCAACATAAAATTGGCTATTTAGAATTAATTTTTTTATATCTACCACCTTGCTGGACTGATCTACTTCAACCCCCATTTCCTCACATACTGACAAAAAATCAGGTTTATTACCTTTAGCTAAATATGCCATGATTTAGGGACTAACAAGATCAGAACGCTTTCCAAAAAGAAAATTAAAATAAGACGAGTAAGGAACTAATTTTTCGGTAATAGATTTAACTAAAATAGTTATCGATTTACACTATACCAACATGCAAAAAATATACACTTAAATTATAACTAATACATACATATTCAGCACTTTTGAATTCTATATTTCAAAAGTTTTAAGTGATAAAAATATTTTTTAACTGTAATACCAGAATAATCAAACAAGCACAAAAACAAAAAAACTTTTCAATGCAAATTCAATAACATACACCTTTAAGTCAAAATTATCTATTCATAAAGTATCTTCAAAATTTAATTTGTCATTTATTTTCAATTTAAAACAAACAAATGCTAGCAAATATGTTGAAAAAAATTATACATATAAAAATTCTACAACTTCATCCTTAACTCGAAAATAATAACAGTTGTTTATATTCGTAAGAACAAACAAATTATTCAAAATGTTTCAATGTAATGTACCACTTTTAACTCAAAAGAACACCATTCAAATAAAATCTACAGATTTTCTTTCTTTTATTTTTTTCAGAAAAACCAAACACTTCTATTCGCAACAAAAAAAAAAAAAATATTATAAGACAATAATGAGAGTAAAATAATTCCACTAGTATTCTGAATTCACAGAAACAAAAATTTTACTGAACAACTTATAAAAAACAAATTCTGATATAATCCTAATAGCTAAATAATTTATGCATTTAACCTTGAGAACTTCTGGAACGTAATGAGTCAGCCTTTTTTTTTTTTTTTTGCAATAAAAGAGAAGAGTCATAAATATTTCTTTGAATCAGCAAAAAATCAAATATATTACTACTTAAATATATATATACTTATATATATATTTATATATATATATATTTATATATTATTATATATATTATTTTATATATATATATATATTCACTGCACCTTCAAATCGTTTTATAATCACAATTTTCATAAATTATTTATCATTCAAAAATTCTAAATATTGTATTTACAATACAGATTTTTTTAAACACCGTTGAGACAAACTTTAAATTTATGTCTCATACATAAAAAACACAGTTTTAAATCAGAATACACTAACTAAAACTAAAAAAGAGCAATTTTATATACTCAACTCAACCACAGACAAAATAATTTTTTTTTCCTTTTTATAGGATAAATTTTCGTTTTTATTTAAAAACAAATCATAAATTAACGAGAATAGAAGGGATAAGTATATGGCTTTAAAATAATCAAAATCCAGTATTTAATACAAAAAGTGAATTAAGAATGATTACTGTATTTAATTTGTACCCATATTTTAATACAAAAATTGAGATCAAATTTAAAATACGCCCGAAGGTACTTTCAGATAGAAAAAGTACTTACCCCAACTATTTCTTTTGTTAAAGACACTGTTCTTAGATCCATCCCGCCGCTGCCACCAGACTGTAAGATCGTCTTGTTGTTGAATTGATCATCACTCAAATTAACCGGATTTACCGTTTTTATTTTTTTCTTCAAAGCACATTACTATATTTACAACTCTATTTACAATTATAAATCGCTTCGGGAACTACAGGCATCCTCCTCCATTTTCACGTTCGAGAGTACCTTCTTCTTCTCTTCTTCCCGCTCATTGGCCAAAACAGTTCACAGCAGCGCCCTCTTTCTAGTCTGTCATGTGCTATGTGTCAAGCCTCCTAGTGCAATATGTGCCACGCCGTTACAGCCTCTTTACATCCAAATGAAAAATTGCAAGCGTCTGATAACGCGGATTCTCCTAAATTTAAAGTAAATTTCTCCTAAATGTAACAGCAGTGTTACAGCCTGTGGATCGACATGTAGTGTCAGTAACGAAACGGCACTTAAAAATTTGATTCATGAAATTATAACACTAACCATATTTTTTGGAAACAATATTCGTTACTGGATGCAGTATAAAGAATATCCGCAGCGTAATCAAAAGTAAAATTGTCTACGTATTCATGATCGCGGGGGAAAGACTACACCGCTTGATAAACAATCTTCAGATATCCAATAAAACAGTTGTATTCTTAAGGTATCCGACTACGTTCGGAACCGTGATTTTAAAAAAGTGCATAAATGGAGATTTTCATGATATTTAGAGTCACTTAGATTAGAATACATGTATAAAATTGTCTTAAGGACATTTTGACAAAAAAATTATTTAAATACAATATTTCGGCAAAAAAATAACTTAGAATAACCTTTTTTCAAAATGTTCTCCTTTTGTGAAAAATGCTTCTATTATAATAATACACTGGTGTGCAAAACTTAAGCAACAATGTAAAAATTTAGCAGATAGCCATGAAATTGCAGAAAAGGAGGTCTGGAGATCAGTAGAGGGAACACGTAAGTCAGTAGAAACGTCATGCGTATGCAAATATCAGGAACAAAACGTCAGAAGCGATGTGAGCGTACGCAAAACGCGTGATGCCGGCGCGAGCTGCTCAACAGTAGAATGAAATGAAGGACGGAGACGCAATTCTCCATATACTCTGCAAGTGCCAGTGAGTCAGTTCGTGAAATATGGCTAGAAGAAACCATCTGGATGACTTCACACGTGGAAGAATGATCGGAAAGCTGGAGGAGGGGCGTACTGTCACCAGTGTAGCTGCAGAGTTCGGAATCAACAAAAGTGTCGTTTCGCGCGCTTGGAAAGCGTTCCAAACCACAGGTACAGCTGTTAGA
>BMAV01021797.1:64894-110342 GCA_019973955.1 Trichonephila inaurata madagascariensis
CGAAGTACAACCAACAACTCAAACAGATGTTGATTGAGGAATGGGCACTCCTACCTCAAGAAATGTTGCACCAGCTGGTTCTGAGTATGCGGAGACGGTGCAAAGCGACCATTGTAGTAAGGGGAGGGCATATACCATATTAAGGAACATCTACTTGTTGTTCTTCCTGTTGGATAGACAATCATGAGTCACGATACTATGCGTTCAATAAAGCTTGTTTTTGTTTGATTCCATACCGTATGCGTTGTATTCCTTTTTCAGCGCCGATGCTTTCGTCATCCTTTACGTACATAATACTCTCCCTCATTTCAGAATTTCATGTCTCTCAGATGATTTTTCGTGAAGTTATGGCAATAAACCCACCTGTTGCTTAAGTTTTGCACACCAGTGTATTTTGCCTGTATATAGCTCAGACCTCAGTACAGAGGCTCAACTATGATTTTTGAAAAATTCACATTATTTTCTGAGTTACAAACCCATTGAAATAATTATCGGCGTTTTTTTTCTTAAAATTTCTCCCCTCTGTTGTCGTAAAACATGGATTAACCTACTTCTAAGTTATGTATTTCAAAAATTTTAGTTGAGCCTCTATACAGAGGTCTGAGCTATATACAGGTAAAAACTTATTATAATAGAAGCATTTTTCACAAAAGGAGAATATTTGGAAAATGGGTCATTCTATGTTCATTTTTTGTCAAAATATTGTACTCTTAAATAATTTTTATTGCAATACTATTCTTAAAACAATTTTATATTCATTTTCTAATCTAAGTGACACTAAATATCATAAATATTATCCATTTATACGCTTTTGCAAAATCACGATCCCGAACGTAGTCGGATACCTTAAACAAGCAAAATGATTCGAAGGTTTCGAAAATTTTGAAAGAAATTTAGATTTTTTACGAAGTGATGTATGCGAGTCTGGCTTCCAGTGTTTGTCAGATGAAGACAGTTACTAACTGTGTAATCACTGGCGTAGCTATTTGTCAAAGAGCCCAGTATCAAAACTAGGGATGGTGATCTGAGATCGATTAATCAAAACATCGATTTCCTGGACCAAATAATGGATTTTTCAAATCGATATGTAGCACTGAATCGATATTTCATCCTAGAAAATCGACATTCGATTTTTTTCTGTTTTGGTAAAACCATAAAATTATTTACACTTTGTTGAATGAACTATTTCTAAACACTATTTATCACAGGCAGTTGTGCACCTGAAGTATGATCCAATACTTTACTGGCAAGAACAAAAAAACTGTACTTATCATCACGTTCACTCAATAACCACGATGTATATGAGTATTGTGGGATCATCTGTTCCTCGTGAGCGCCTTTTTTCGATTGCCGGGAACATCGCAAGTGATGAGCGGAACCACTTGGATCCCAGTAGACTTCATAGACTGTTGTTTTTAAAAAGCTTAGATGTTAACCATTGGGAACTATGAGCTATATTATCTATTTTCTTAACTTTTTAATGTAACAAATACATTAAGAAAATAAATGTCTTCCTTGATACCTAAAACTTTGGTAAGGTAATAAAATAACTGTAATTGTCGAATTTCCTGAACTAAAAAATTTCCTGATTTTACTGATAAGAGAGCGTTTATTATGGTATTTTTCTCATTTTTCATAAAAAGGGATTTATATTTACATTGTAAATGCAAACTTTAAAAAAAAATCGATTTTTTAAAAATCGATCTCGATTTTTTGTGAATCGATTCATCAGGTTACGATTCGAATCGATTTAAAAATCGATCTTTTTCGGAAAGAACCGCCATCCCTAATCAAAACTCCTTCGGGACCCTTTTCCAGAAATGAAAAGCTTGTTAGTAGTGCTGTAGTTACACATGTTGGGGCCCCGTATCATTGATACGGCGGTCCTATTAATAATGGTAACAAAAACGATGTAGAAGATGAACTAAATGAGGGAAATACAATTACTCATTCTGCTGCACTACAATCTGAGGAAACTTTGTTAGATATTTGAAGACAAAGGATTTGATTACGCTGAGATTCGTAAAATATTTTTTGATATACGAAAAGACATGAACAAACAGAAGCAAAGGCGCGTTACAATTTTTTTTTAGTAAATGTTAAAAGGGAAATTCCTTGTTAGAAAATATGTGAGTAATTTTTATATTTTTAAAGTGATATTAATTTTCTTTAGTAAAGTGTTTTCGGATTATTGTTCGCGAGACCCCATCCTGGCGAAAAACTCGGATTCACAAGAGTACACTGTTTGTTTTGTAGCATGCGCTATACACAACTTACAATAGGCTAGCTAAATTCATGTGACGTCAGAGTCACGTGACAAATACAATCATACGCTTCCAGCCAATCAGTTCATGCCCTTTTGCTATTGCTAACTTCTCTCTCTGCAAAAACTTTGTTTCAGAAATTACATATTTGTCCACAAAACATAAGTAAACAAAATACACTTGATTCAAAAGTACACGTATAAGGTAACTATTTTTTTCTTTAATACTTAAGCCTCTGACCGGGACATCAGTTTTTTAGCCGCACTGAGAAACATCCGTTTGACAAACGGGTAAGTAAATTTTTTTGACTTTATTAAATGTCCTTGTAGCTCATGAAATTGAGCATGGCACAAATAAGATGTGTGGGGTTAAATCAAGCACAACGATATATTTTTATCACTAGAATTGTGATGAGTATTTTTATAAAAACTGATTAAAAATTATTTATATTCATGTAAATGTAATTAAAAATAACAATACTAAACACGAAAAAAACTATAGGAATATCCGTCTGATAGACGGTGATAGATAAGAAAAATCACGTATATCGTGAGTTGGAAAAACTCGCCACGTACCACCACGTGATCTTCTCACTGGGTAGAGTCGAACTGAAAATGTCAAGGCAGCTCACCCCAAAAATCACACCACAGCGTTATCTACAGGCATCAAAGCAAATGATCACCGTCTGAAAGACGAATGCTCCGGTCAGAGGGTTTAACATCTTTATCCAATTATAAAATTTGAAACTTTATTTTAATTTTACAAATGGAACAGCAAAAACAAGTTCCATGTCAATTATAAATTCAATGCGAACATGTGATTGCCTTCATGTGACTAATTCATGAATTAGTGGCGCAACGGCCCATCTAAGTTTTCATGATCTTGGGCACTGAGGTGCATGAGCAGATATTCTGGTCAGATGGTCAGTCTGACGCGAATCTCCCAGTGTTTAGTTCCTCAACAAACTTGGCATTCATTTATCGAACCAATGAAGGATTGAAAAGCTGAGTCGATCTTGCCCAGCCCAGAATTTGAGCCCCGGACCTGTGATGTGGAGGCACGGTCAGCCACTGGGCTTCACATGAATTTAGCCCAGCGTTTCTCAAACTGGGGGGCGCGAGCATATTGAAAAGTCGAAAACAAAAGATTTTAAAAAGTTACTAATTTACTGGAAGTAGGCAAACAAAATACATTCTGACATAACAAAAAAAAAAAAAATAAAATAGACATTTACACTGATATAATACACTTATAAATGTATCAACACTGCACAACGTGTTTTATGATAAATTTAACAATACTAAGTTAAGAACAAGTTTAATAATTACCAGTAACCCCAGTCTTGTCATATATAAAATTATATACAAAAATTAACCCTTACCTTAGTAATTTTTTTTAACAGTTTATAATTAATCCCTTAGCTGCCAATTAAAAGTTACGCGATTCACTCCCCAACGCCGTTTTCCACGTAGACGTGAGTATGCGATGCATTGACGGAGGGAGGGGGGAGAAATAAATAAGCAAATCCTTCGAAAACACACTGTCCAGGTCCTTTTAATGCATTTCAAAGCCTTCGGAATAATTTTATGAATAGCAGTGAGCACAAAAGTCGTATTTCGTAAAGACGTATATATACGTCCGGGGAAAATAACGCTTTTGCTGAGCGAGACGTTTATATACGTCGGTGGCACTTAAAAGGTTTAAGTCGTATTGTAGTTGTAGCATCGAAGTATAGTATTATTGAATTGAATACATTGGTATTGTATGGGGGGGGGGCAATGAAAATTCTGATTGAATACTGGGTCGCCAATATTAAAAGTTTGAGAAGCACTGATTTAGCCCATTGAATTATAAAAATGATTGTATCACCAATGGTATGCATTCAACGCAAAACACAATTTTGTAACAAAATAACACATATTTTTCAGTAATATATATAGTACTTTTATTTTTTAGATGATTTTTACTGCTAGTACATATTGAGGAGCTATTAATGCAACATTTTACATAAATTCCCAGCAATGAGTATGAATGTTACACGACATGCACAAGAAATGTCAATACATCCTAAAGATAAGAGTAAATGAGAGATGAGATGTATCGGAATAAACGAGCTTCTCTCTTCAGTGCCTTTCTTTTTCAACATGGAAGTTCTTCTAAAATGGTGCATTATTTGACAAAGGAAACATAATTTTTATCTAATTTCATTGTGCATGTATTGTACAGCCCAGTTATCAAAGCAATTTTTAAAAATTATACCTATATATGTATATATATTTTTTTCCCAAGAATATATGTTATGAAATCAGGTCCAACAAAAAGCAATTAAAAAAATTTTTACAATGACATCAACTACTATTTAACATTCATGCTATGTGAAATGTGCTCGAAAAAATTTTCAGAGTTTCAGTAACAAAAAAAATTGTACCCCTTTGATAGGGTAACTTATTGTAGTTTTCTATATATATTGCTCAGTAAAATGTAGAACAAACGTAAATAACGTACATTATTTCTACAGATGCATTCACTGACATCAAGCATTTCAAGCACATATCAAATGTAGCTAATCTCTCAAGAAGTTAAAATATTGGTTTCTGCTTCATCTTCAGTGAAAAAGATATCATTAGAGCATTCATTTAACTGATACACAAGACAGATCAATTGCTCTTGTCAATGAAGAAGTGATATTCTATAGGAATAAAAATTCAAAAGGCAGGAGATAAGAAGACAATGAATACATGAAAACAACATTTTTTAAAAAAGTATAAACACCATCAACCAACATTTCTCACATAAAGAAAGTAAAAAAGATACAATTTGATGTAAATTGCTAAAAACAAATGTGAAAAAAATTTACATACTTATCAACATTTTCAATGAAAAAATTTATGCTAAAATACATAATGCAGAAAAAAGTAATTAAAAAAATTTAAATTAGTGTAAATTGGAAAGGAATTCTAATTTAAAATAAATGTAAAATTTTACACAAAAACATTTTAAAAAATCTAATTTAAATGTTGTTTTTTTTTGCTTTAAACTATGTACACAACTAAAAGTTTATTTTTTTAAAAAATGTCAGTTAAGTTTTAATTAGTACATTTATAATAGTATTCAACAGTTAAAAAATAAAAATGATACAGAAAAAAATGAAAGTTTAAAAAGAATTAAACAATAGAGATCAGTTTTAAAATAATCAGCAAAGTATATTTCTGCAAAAATAAACACATAGTTCTTTTCTTTTAAAAAAAAAATTGGTAAATAATTGTTCTAAAAAATTATTTTCTGAACTAAGGTAACTGAATTTTGTAAAAAATGTAGATGCAAATTTTTTTCTACAAACACAATAAAAATAGCCTTACTCCTTGTTGAGATTAGTAAATTGTTCATTTCAAGTTTGGTAAATTTTAAAAGAATCTGAACAATATTTCCACGCAAAGACAATCCTTACATAGAATAAATTATTCATACTGGAAAAAAGAAAAATTTTCTCGCCATAATAATTAAGTATTTGTCTAATAAATTCTTTTCCAAGAATCAGAAATTTTAAGTTTAAAAAATTAAAGAATTTTAGTATAATTTTAAAATTAATATTTTAATTTTTGAAAACATTTCAGATAAACATGGTTACTAAGCAGTTTTCGAGATTTTATTACACATCAATGACGTATGTCAACTTTTTTTCCAACAGAAATCTACAGTTAACAATATTTTTCAAAAAGTATTTGAACATATATATATAAATGAAGAGTGAGGTGGGAAAAAATTTGTACATAACTATAAACAAATGACTGAATCAGATCAATTAATGCAACACAAAAGTAGGGTGAAAACATACAAGTGAAGTTCATACCCTCATTTTATACTGAAAGTATATATAAATAGTATAAAGATATACCAATATATATAAATTTCAACGTAGCTTAAAAAGTTTTACAGATAATTCTTTGAGAAGTATTACAAGTTAAAAATTAATAAATATATGTGAATTTATATATAAAAAATATTTAAGTCAGATTGCTATGACTCATATAGTTATAAGTTAAATATTCTTGTTCTAAGCAGAATAATCGAATTATAAAACATTAATAGTAAATTCTTCTGAAATAAATTATATACACAATGAAGAAGCTACAAGCATACTCATTTCATTTATTTGCATGTGTGTATAACTATTTCATCCCTTACTTTATGCTTCAATTAACCTGAAGGGAAAAATAGAGAAATATCCAAATACATTCATCCATAAAGACAACTAAAAATACATTATAATAATTTATTACACAACGTAGTTTTTATTTTCTTTTTAAAAAAGTTTTCAATAATAAAGAGTGCCAGTGTAACCTTTCTATTAGATCATACAAAAGTATAAAATCTAAGAATAAAGTTGAACTTTAAATCATGTCAAAAATCTCACTGAAACCTATAACCTAACTGAAGTGTCAAACTCTAATAACAGCATTTGTTGCACTTAAGGTTTTCAAACTATACTGATTTAAATGAAATAATGGAAGTTTTATTCTTCAAAAGCTTAATACAGCTTTATTATAAGAATAACATTCTGATCTTAAAAGTAACTAACAAGAACTATAATGCTATTGAAAATACTCTAATATTTTAAATAATATCCATGTCATGTTTAAAAAATGCAATTAAAATCCCTGAGTAACCTTACCTAACAATTATATAACAATGCTACAGTCATTTCTAAATTTAAAGTCTACAAAATATGCACTAATATAATTTTAAAAATCTCAGAATTTAGTCTCATATAGAGTATAAGATTCAGAAACTGTACTTTAGGATATAGAGATTAATGATAAAATCTTCATTTTGATGTTTATCATTTATAAAAAATTTAACTGTAGCTCTTGATTTAATAAGTATACACACATACATTCGGAATGAAACTTCTTAGCAGAAAAATTCACAACCAAATAAAATTACAACAAAGAAAGAGAGAAAAAAAAGTCATACAACATAAAATAAATCAGATAAAATCCAAAATTAACAAAAAGTTAATAAAATTTTTTATAACAAAAGTTAGTTTTTTAAATCTCAATTTTTTCAAATCACATTCTTTTTTTAAAAAATGTTAATTGTACATTGGGCATTTGCACGAAAAAACAATCATGAGTATAAAAAAAATTAAGGAGAAACCTTGCTAATAACAATGCAAAATTTTAAGCTAACTTTATGAAGAATAAAATATAATTGATAAATAATTTTTTTAATGTAATTGTCCAAATATTTGCCAGTTAAATCAATGTCAATGAAGATTAAAAATCACAATGAAGTAGAAGCATAATTAAAATATTCAGTTCATAATCAGAAATAATAAACTTTTAACTAAATTAAGACTCACTATTTTATATATATACTAATTTTATTTAAATTAACAACACTTTAATGGTATAATTTTAAAATAACAAAATTAAAGGCATTATTGAATTTCCTTTTAATCACAATTCATAATTGTATCAAATGCAGATGGATCCAACTTATTTCTTCATGTTGGAAGTCAACTATGAGTGGAACAGTCAGGAATAGGAATTTACATGCTCCATCATAAATGATACAATAGACAGAGTATCTATACATATTGGAAAAAAGAAGAAAAAAATTCTATAAAGCATTAGTTTTTTACTGAAATTTATTTTTAAACATGTAAATTATACTCCACTGCCATATATTTAGGAATACAATTTCTTAACTTTGATTTTGAAAAGAAATTGCTTTTCATGACAGGATTTGGGGCTATGCTGCCTACCTCCATTTTTTGTTAATGATTGACACTACCATGTCATTAGAAAATATGAGCAAGAATACAAGCTGTTCATCAGTTTAACTATGGGGAATTTTACAATTCAGAAATTTAAAAAAAAAAATTTCATAATCTCCTTGCCTGTAAAAAAAAAAGGAGTTTGGTCAAGTGACGTTATGATTTTGACTGACTATGGTGTTCCAAAAGCGATTAGGAAAGTGAAGGAACTGCCCGGTTGATTTTTGAACCAAGCCCATACCTTAAGAAACTATTCCTTTCGGTTGAAATATGAATAATCTGCCTTGTAAAGGCTAATTCAATGAAATCAATTGTTGCAAATGAATTGTTGATGAACAGTTGTGCTACTGCTTATTTCAAACTAAAAAAATATATACTATATAATCACCAAGGATGACATAATTCATCAAATTTATTTAAAAGATATATATATATATAAACTAGTCATATGATTCTACTACAAATACAGCATATAAGTGTTATTCATATAAGCTCTATCAAATGCTGCAACCTCATTGTATAATAGAAAATTAAACAATCCAAGTAAAACAAATAAAAGATATATAAATTATAAATAAACAAATGTTATAAATTTGAAATCTTTGAAGACCAGCTTCTGCTATATTTAATTAGAGTTATACACACTTATATTTACAAATTATTCTTGTAGCATAATGCACTACACACAAGAAATATACATTACTATCACCAGCGTCATTAAATGCATAAACAACTTTGATAAATACAGAAATACAAAAAAATCAACTAGATTAAAATTGCTAATAAAGTGAGATGCATATGTCTTTCTTTAAAGCAATACATGAAAAAAAAATCAACAAAAAAATAATAATAATAATAATAAAAAGGTATCAAAACAATGCAAATACAATTTTCTTTAGAAAATAAAACTCTTATTTTTCCGATAATATAAAAGAAATAATTGTATTAAAAATGTATTCAGCAAATGTATATTATTCAAAATATTTTTTGAAGGGAAAAAACAAAAAAATTAACAATATAGCAATAATAAAGAAACAACTTGTAATTGCACATTTGGAATACCAATGTTTCCATCCAACTAAATACATATCTCAAATAACTATGCAATCACTTTACTATAGCAAACAAAAAATATATACAATTTAATGGGTTTAAAGACACACGTTTCAAGAAAAAGAACTTTATTTCTTTAAAGAAGAATCTCCATTAACTCTATTTTGCTAGAACACAACTTTTGGAATTGAGTAAAATTTTAAATACCCTTGGTTTTATGTCTGTATAATTATTTTGAAATGAGTAATCTTCTAATTAATTTTAATTTTTCAACTAAATATCTCTGCAAATACTTTTTAGAGAAATATCTACATTTTGAAGATAAATTATTTTTAAAAAGTACAAAGGAGAGAAAAAAGCTCTGGGTAAAAGAAATATAGTATTAAAAACTCTACAAAATAAGATTGCTCATTTGACACCAAAAGGGGTAAATAGTTCAACACCAACAGTATAGATATGAATAAATCCTTTTAAAATATGCAATCTATATTTAAAAGTCATAAGCAATTGAGCTAGGGCACCTTCATATTCTGATATAACTGGGTGCATGTTTAATCCACAATAAAAATTCAGAATAGCATGACAGACAACTAAATTCTATAAATGTAAAGAAATTGTGTCAGCTTTTCTACCTAACTTGATTAGTCTCAATCAACATTTAAAAATTGCCACATAAAAATTTTAAATAAATACACAAAACATTCCATTCACAAGCACAGGAAGCAAATTATATTTCTTTTGGCAGTATTTATGCAGCAATGTTTCTCTCTCTTTGTGCCAGGGATTGTATTCTCCCAGATGAGTCATTGCAATAAAAGATGAATTCAACTAGAATAATGAACAGAGCTTTCCTCTTTTACACGGTTGTGCTGTATGAGCTGTGACTGTATGTCACTTTTTGATCCTCAGGCTCCAAAGTGACATCCTCGGTGGATGCCAGATTAACAGCAATGCTGTCCCCTGTACTCAGTTGTTGGCTGCGGCTCAGGCTGGAGCGGCTGAAACGGTCCTCAGATGCCATGGTCTCTAAATCAGAGGTTACTGCTCTGTACTCATCTGCAGTGGTTGCAACACTCTGACCATCAGCAGGACTATCTTCATATTCATACATCAGAATAGCTGCACTTTTGGAGCCCTCAGCTATAGCCTGTAATATTCATTCAATAATTACATTTTTGTCCTATTCTTATTTTTTTAAAAAAATTAAAATTTAATAATACAGTCAAGGTATAAAAAACTTAGTAAAAGAGCAAAGTAAAGAAAAAGGTTTTAAAATAAAATCTGTTGAAATAATACATATTTAAGTATAGATCTAAATGACCTTTTGACAATATATATATTTAAAAAATAAGCATGTGCATGCATAGAAAGAAGTCAAATCAAAAAGAAATTATTTGAAGATCATAACATAAAAAAAAAAAAAAAAAAAAAAATGGTGGCACTGCAATTACTTTACAAAATTTGTTCCATTTGATTCTACTTCCAATCTATTTTTCTGGATAAATGCTTTGGCTAACATTTCAATAACTCATTCACTGATAGATTTAAAGATATGTAATTTCATATGTAGATTTTACTTCAATACAAAATACAAGATTTTCAAAGAAATTAATTTTAAAAGCAAAACTTTAAGAACAAATGTTACAGAAGGTTAATAAAAAAAGTAGTGGCTGTAAAGATTATTATGATTGTAAGCATAGTTGCTAAACAATATAAAAGTTCAATGGATCACAAACATACTGGAAACATTTTGAAAAAATTCTAAAAACATGAAAGGGGATTTTTTTAAAGTTTTAAAGAATAATTAAAATATTATTTTTAGGAATTTATGAAAAACAATAAAATATTTTCATTATCCATAGAGAAATTTAGTCTTTGTACCTTTAAGATATCTTGACAAAGTTCCGACTCTATGGGGATGGGATCTTCATTTTCTCTATTAAAAATGATGACAGCAATCTGCACAGGATGAGGAAGAGGTAAAGGGATAAGAATTTTTTCAGGTTGACTAACTTTATGCTTTTTTCTCCAAGGATATATCTGCTGCCTGAAATTGCTGAATGAAATGATATATGTAGATTTATAAACTAACATTTGGAAAATCATAAATAAATGGAATTCTTGCAAAACGTCCCACTTACTTTTTTGTTTCCTTTTTCTTGGCTGTAGAAACAGTGTTATTCATTGGATTAAAAGTGCTCAAATCCAGATAAGGAGAATGAACATGTATTTTTCCTATAACATAACAGTTAAAAGTTAGTTTTGTTCATAGTGTTTTAATCCAACTTGCAAATGTTTTTCCCCTTACCTTTAGGTATGTGGATAACATTGCTGAAGTCCACATTGGGTTGTAAAGCAACAGATTGTAACATTTCAGTGTAGCGAGAAAGATTTACACCATGGGCCTGTGAAGATAGGGAAAAAAAATATATTATCACATTCATTACTGTTTTATAATATATTAGTCTTTATTGAAAATTTTATTCATATTTTTAATCAAACTTTAATAAATACCAGGTTATGCAAAGGAATATATTATTGTTAAAGATAATATTGCCCGAGTACATGCTTCCTTTTATATTAATTTATGTTGTTGGATACATTTTTGAGCCATTTAGAGCATTTAGTTCTCCTAAATCTCCAATATTTCTGAAACTGTTAAGAGTTAGATGTAAGGTAGTTAGTCCCAAGCTTGACCAGAAGTGAAATCTATTCATTAAAGCACTAAGTCTTAAATTAGTGTACTGAAAAATATTTGAAAGTAAAAATTTTTAAAAAAGGTAATTTCACTTTACAGTAAACATACTTGGCTGGTTGTGATGGTCCAGCGATGTTTCAGACATACTGTCAAACAGCTAATGCTATAATTAATTTGCTGGTTTCAACTGATTGGAGGAACCAGTGGTATACTATTTTGGTGTATAATTTATATATAACTAAATTTTAAAAAAATCCATAAACAACATATGCCATCCTTGGGTAGTCATTTTTCTGATTGCCCTATGCTCATTTCAAGACAGGGGTTTTGACCACAAAGCCACTTAGAACTGCAATTTTCAAACATAACTACAGATAAATTTTAGTGGCTTGTTTGGATTGAAGATAAATAAGAATACTTTTAGATCTACTGAAAGAAGGGTTTAATGTGTAGTTTTCTATTGTCTAAAGAAAGGCTTGTAAATAGTTTCAAAGTTTAATTTTTCCAATTATTTTTTATAACATTTTGAATGTGTTTCTCAAAGCCATTAAAGATTAGAAAATTACCTTAGGACTAAATAAAGAATTTTTTTTATAAGAACAAACAAAATAAATATGAATTTTAGCCTCTGGTTGGGCCAGCAAAAGTTAAAACTTGTCTGGGGAATCAAATAACTTGTGTTTAGTAATTAAAATAAACTTCCAAAAGATAGGGAGGAGGGATGTATTTAGTGATTCTTGGAAAGTATATATTACTTGCAAGATGTGTTGTTTATAAAATTAGTCATTTATCAAACCAGACCATAACACAATCCAAATGATTTTATTACACAAACATATTTGGTATGTAAAAACCAGAAGATCTTCCAAATATGTTTAAGAACTTATTATTTTCAAATTTTAGGCAAAGCTATACTTTGTTTTGTTAACACTGGGAGTTATTTATCCTTTGAAGAGAATTTGACTTCTAACTACATGAAATGCCTATTTAACACATGTATTAAGAATTTTGAGTTTTTCTCTTATACTAGATTCATCATCTCATCTGCATACAAGCAGATAAGCAAGATGAGTGTCTGAACTTAGACTGGTTGTCATACTTCAAAGTAACTTGAGGATTATTGAATCTCAAAACTTAGAACAAAGGTCAAGTCAAGAGGATGATACCCATGCCTCGGCACATTTACCATGCATAAATTCCAACTGGATATAGTTAAAATAGCAAATTCTGCAATTGGTTTCAGTATACCCCAGTTTGAAATTGAAATAACAAACACAGTCACAAGATATTTGGTAAAGGCTTGTATGAGGTTTCAGAATTTCTGACTTAAGTATTGTTGCGTTTTGAATAATTTCTAAAATTTACATGTGAAAATATCCATCAGCCTCCCTCCTACAAACCATCTATGTTTGGCAACCTCTTTTGTCTAAATGTGATAGACCTCTCACAAGAAATTCATTGTTTAAACATTCTTCTCAGCAAAAGTATGCCCTCACTTTTTGGATGAAATTGTTTACTGTTAATATAATTTTGAATTCCATTTAGCATTTGTCAACAGAGGTATGATTATTGGATTTTCCTGACTGTGTTGAGACCATAAGAGTTATTTTAACTACTTGCTGACTTATTGTGTTTGATTCAACTTCAATATTTTGGATCTTATGGCATATTCTTTAATATTTTCTGCAATTTTGGCAGCTTGTCTACATGTCCCAATTAATTCAATGTTGTTAACAGTGTAAAACAGGTCTTTGTCTTTTCTTAAAATGAGTGAAAATATTTTGCAGTCAGCAATGACATTTCTCAATACTAACATGGACAGAAATTCACATACTGATTTCTACATTGATAGGGAATGTAATGTGACTGAAACTGCCAATATATGTTTAGACTACTCAGTTTTTAAAAGGGAGGGGATTAAAAATACCATGTGAGTGAGCACACATAACAATCATTAATTTAACTGCAGGAAAAATACACAAATTAACTTTAAAGGTCACATGATTATATCTATAATGATCTAGAAATAAAATTAAGAATATGTATGCAAACTTACTTCCAAGTGATATCGTGTATCATTGTCTTCCAGAGGCGTCAGTATATCAATGGAAAATACTTCAGTAAAAAGTTGAGCAGCAAAACCTTTAACAAATAACCACATTGAAGCAGTAATTGGCAATGAGTTCAAGTTAAACATATCTGACAATATTTTTAAAAAAAAAAAAAAAAAAAAAAAAAAAAAACAGAAAGAGTCCAGACATACCAGGCCAATCTCTAAATGATAATCCTTTCTTGTCCCAAAAATTCTCTTCTTTTATTTGCATTCTTTTCAAAACATGAATTGGGAAAAATCTCTGCAGTACTACAGTAGCAACATGAAGGGTTGGCTAAGGGAAGAAAATTTACATATTGCACATACAAATTATTTTTTCAGAGTCTAGAATAATAAATTTTCTTAATTTATTTGTTTGAATAGATGTCCTAAATTTTTGTTAGTATTGAAGATAATACATATTTGATTATATGCACAAACATATATGCACTACATTTGATAATAAACTCAAAAAAAAAAAAAAAAGAAAAGAAAAGAACATTCTGCAACTTGCCGTTAATATCCTAAAAGAATTTTGATTTATATAACAATACTTTTAGGCATGTACACTACAAATTACTGACACAGTCAAATATGTACACTGTAAAACAAAGTGGAAGCTCTTATTTCAGTCATATTAAGAAGTAGTGTTTCTCAACTCTTAATGAACCTTTCAACCTTGTTGAACAAAGGCTCAATTGGGTTGAGACTGAGTAACTGAGGGAATCATCAAAGCAACTGAAACGCTGATTCCTGTTCCTCAAACTAATCTGAGATAATTCTGGTCTAGGGGCAGAATGCAATATGCCCTGAGGAATATAGCTTATCTTCCTAAAATATTATGAACATAAATGGTATAGTAACAAAGTGGAGGTAGGAGTTGCATAGATAAATGTTTCCAATGAAAGGAAAAGTATATCAGGAAAATGCATGATTTCCATGGCTACCCATTTGAACAATTGTCATATGATGTGCTTGATGGCTTCATGCAGCTAGTGCATTTTTTGAACCCAACCATCAACATCTTCCTCCCTCAGTGGCTTATGAGTCAAATCCTTCTTTCCCAAGCCCAGTTTTGATACCAATCTTCATTCCAGTTCATTACCCAATTCTTAACAAACCATGGCCCATTTGTTTCTTATTTGTATCGCTTCAAATTAAAAACTACTCCCAATTGTCTTTGTGGTTCTGTTGGGGACGCTGACCATTATATGCTTGCATGTCCTCTGACTAAGGATTTCCATTTGGTCTCTCCATCTCAAAATGCTAAAAAACCTGGCTCCAATCTATCATTAGAAATCCTTCCATCCACTTTAAACTAAAATCATGTATTAAAATTGCCTATATTCAATCCGGGATCAAATTCCTTAGGTGGGAATGGATTTTTTTCTTTTCATCTCAATCTTTAAACCTTATTTTTTTCTCACATAATATATTTTTTATGTTATTATTTTTATTATATTTGCTTTGTATATTTGTATTATGTTCATGCAAATGTATGTATATAGTGCAGTTTCATTTAAATTTGTATTTTGTCATTTTACTGTCTACTAATGTTTGTAAAATGTAAACTTGGATTTTTTTTCAGTAAAGTCTGGACGTGGGAGTGGTTGTTTCCCAAGAGATCGGTCTGTAACTCTAAACCCTTCTCGGGTGAGCTCGGTTCTTTTGGGCATTCTCTCTCTCTCTCTCCCTCAGTGGCTCAACAGCTCAGGATGGGAATTGGCCTTTTCCAGGCCAGCCTTCATCCCACTAGTGTTCTCCAATTTTTAGTTCTCAAATCTAAGAGATCTTTTTCTAGGCCATCAATCCATCTTCGATTTGGCATGCCTTTTTTCCATGTGGCAATTGGTTGGGCATTGAATACTTTTTTAGTGGTGTGGTCTTCGCCCATTCTGACAATATGACCTGCCCATTTAATTTGTTGTATTTTGATGAAGTTAATGATGTCAGATTCTTTACATAAGTGATAGAGGTTGAAATTTGATCTTCTTCACCTTGATCCATTTTCCTGAATTGCTCCAAAAATAAATCTTAAAATCTTCCTTTCGTGGATACTTATGTGGTCTCATCTGTTCGAGACATGGACCAAGGTTCACATGATCTTAAAAGACTTTTATACAATAGAACCTTTGCTTTTCTTTTGATTAAATTCGATTTCATATATTTTTGTATTCCATTAAGATATCTCTAAGCCATAGTAATTCTCTCTTGGATTTCAGTAGCATAATTGTTTCTATTGTTGATTTCCAAACCTAAATTAGTAAAACTGTCAACAACTTCAAAATTATACTCTTCAATTTTAAGGTGGGAATTGTTAAAACATGATTTAGTACAAAGCATGTGCTTATTCTTATTCTCATTGATTTTCAGTCCCATCCTAAGGATCTCTTTCTTCAAAGATAAGAAGGCTTGTCTTAGTGTGGTGGGTGTTCAAGTAATGATATCAGTGTCATCAGCAAAAGCCAACAATTGTATTGATTTATTAAAGATATTTCTTCTGGTATTGATATTGGAATCTCTTACCACTTTTTCTAATGCTAGATTAAAGAGAAGATACGCTAGTGTATCAACATCTTAGGGGAAGAAATTTTGGCTTATCAGAAAATTCTCTTCCATTCATGTACATAATTTCAGCATCCTGTAGCCTACAGAAATTGTTTTCTTAATATTTTGTAAAGAAATCAAAGGGACTTTTGTTGTTGGATGAGTTGAAGTTTAAGTGAGGGGTGCTCTTAATTTTTTTGGCTACTTAATAAATAATTTTTAAGAATAAAGTAAGGCATTTTAAATAATTGTAATATTTCACTTACCTGTAAATCAGAAGCAGTCAACTTGACTTTTGACCTAACATTTACACTCAGCCCTGTCTGAAGCTCTTTCTTTCGACTAATATAAATAGGAAAGAAAGGTATGTAATTTTTTTTCAAGGAAATATATACATAGAGCAAAAAGAAAATGATACAACTCATTTAATGCTATTTTTTGTAATAAACACTTTATAAAAAATACATTAAAATTATTAAAATAGGATCTTTTAAAAATTACTTTGTATTAAGGATTGGTATGGTTATATTACCTGCCTTTTACATACACTCAAATGAATAATTATCTCAATGAATCAAAAAGCAAGAAATTTTGAAAAAACACCTTATAAATGCTATTTAAACATGTAATACAAAAAATTCAAAATTAGTCAATCTTTCTACAGCCTTTAATAAATTTATAGGTTTAAAACAGCTCTTAGAATAAACAGCTTTGTTCAGCAAGCATATAAAAAGCTCCAATAATGTTAACAAATAGAGAACTCTGCTTTTAAAAAAAATCTAACTGGATAAAGCTTGTATCATGAACTTTAATACAGAAAAGTAAAACCTGGATTTGATTGATTGATTATTAATGTTGCACATTGAAACAAGGTCAAGGAGTGATGATCCTAATAGTTTTGAACCATTATCAAGCGATGAGGATATATCTGATATGGAACTCTTTCTTTCCATACAGCTTTAATATAAGGATTTTCAGCCTTAACAAATTTAACAAGCACAGTCCCTCTGTATAGCAGGCAGTAATAAACCCAAAATAAAAGTAGACTGTGCACACCATTGATGGTGGATCATCCTGATTTGAAAAAGAAATTTAAATTCTTAAAATAAAACATTTATCCTACTGATCCACTTGATCTCTAAGAGCAGCCAGAAGATCCTGGGCTTCTTTCTCAACTTCTCTATACACTCCTTCCTTGCACAAAGTGGCAGAAAATGGATGAAAACACTGAGCAACAAACTCTCTGGAGGGAAAGAAAAAGGTTTCAAAATACAGAAATGTAAAAAACCATGAAAAACAAAACTTTACCTAACTCTTTTTTTAAAAAAAGTTCTTTTTGATATATTGCACAACATACTTGTAAATTTGCTGAGGCAGTAAAATAATTCTCTCTACTTCTTCCCTGAAAGCACTCAATTCTTCTGTTTCTAACTTAGCTTCAAAAGCAGCAAGAGCCTGCTCTGGGGTAATCTAAAATGAAGGGGAGGAAAAAAAGAAATATTGGATAACAATTTAAATAAAATGAAAAAGTAAAATTTAAAACATATTGACTTTTAGAAGGAAAAAACTATTAATACAGTTATTCATTGCCAATACTTTAGGATCAGTTTTTCATTCCACCAAAAAAAATGACATTGGAGCAGGAGTAACTTCTAAAATATTGGTTATTTATGGTTAAAAACAATTTTCTTAAACATAATTATTCGTATGAGAAGCAGATGACATTTGTTGAGAACATCTGCGTTATTATGTTTCTGTTTCAGAATATCCATCATTTTAGTTTGTTCTAAAAATTGATGGACTTATGCAGATCTAAGTCAAATATCATAATTTTTTTATATATATACAGTGAAATATGTAAAATGCAAAAATACTTAAGACAAAATATTGCTTAACAAGAAATAATACAACAGTCCCGATAAATTACTATGCATTTGTTCTCTTTTAACACGAAACATAAATCACTTAACACGAAAATATTTCCCTTCTGGTAATGAACAAATTACAGAAAACACCAGATATGCAGGCGAGATTTAAGAGGGGTGTGAAATGAAAGAGCTGTGGTTTCACATATTTCATAATAAGGCTAACTTGGCTTTGAAATAATTCTTGGAATAGTCTGAACACAAGCCAATTTTGTTTATGTAAGCTCTATTTTCACCCTCCATCCCTACAAACACCACACAGAATTCTCATTTCTCATCAGTTGGCTTTGAAATTTGGTGACAAATGCATCAGTGTGAGTAAAAATCAGTGAGTTTGGTTTGCGTTATTTTTTCTGTTATTTTTTCTATCTTAGAAGAATTTTTTTGCAAGTACAATGGCAAAGAGAGCTCAGGGGGAAAGCAAGCAGCTATTTCACTTAAAATGAAGATGTAGTTTCTTAAGGCTGTTGATCAAAATCAGAAGATGAAATCTGTGAAGATTTTGGTATTGCTAAATCTACTTTATCAGCAATAATATTTTTTTTTTAAAAAAAGAGAGCAAATTACGGAAATGTTTGTATGGAGTAAGTTTGAGCCAGAGCGAAAATGGATGAGAACAGCCAAACACAAGGATTTAGAGACATCTTTACTTGTAATCAACCCCTAGAATGCCCCTTAGGATTCCTTTTTTGCCAAACACCCTTTTGTAGTGGGCCTCTTATCCTTGAAAGGAACACGTCCCCCTAAATTTCAAGTTTGTCGGTCAAATAGTACAAAAACAGGAATATTTATATCTAATGATCCTTAAGCTCCAGCAATGCCCCTTAGGATTCATTTTTCGCCAAACCCCTTTTCTAGAGGATCTCTAATCCTTGAGAGGAACATGCCCGTCAAATTTCAAGTTTGTAGGTCTAATAGTTCAAAAATGGGAATATATATCTCCTTTAAGCTCCCCCTCCCTTTATTCCTTAAACTCCCTTTATCCGCTCTTTAAGCTCCCCCACCCAATGCCCCTTAGGGGTCAATTTTACAAAGAATTTGTATAGGCATGAGTCCAACCATTCCCCAAAGTTTCATTGCAATCAGATGAAGGGTTTGGGAAGTCATAAGAGACATACACACAAACATTCATTTTTATTTATATAGATGAAAATATTTTAAAAGTAATGGAACAATGTTTAAAAAATTATTTTATGCATCCAAAGGTTAACTGGCACTAGCTATAAAATATGCTAATTAGCCTGAGCTATTTATGCCTGAAAATCATAAAGTTCTTTCCAAAGATTAACACAATCTAAACAGTGTAGTTATGATAAGTAACATATGACCACATATTACACTAACCACCACAAAATAATAATTATAGAACTACATTTGTAAAACAATAGTATTTATAATCAACTACGTATGTGTATTTTTATGTTTATTTTACCTCTATACAATTTCTATGATTCATTTGAATGAAAAAGTATCACTCTAGCTTACAATCAGTCAGATTTTAATTTGTAAAATGATTTCAATTACAAGTCAAGAAAACTATGCATACTTAAATAACTAGTTTTTCTTTTCATACTAATATCACATTTATCATTTTCATTAATATTATATATTTTTGACTAAAAAAAAATCATTTAATACACAAAAACTTTCTGACCTGAAAGAAATGTTCATTGGAAAGCCCTGGTCCTGCAATGCGTTTGACCAGCCAACTATCACTAGAAGGCACTCGGCCTCGTCTCTTGATGAGAAAGTGGAACATTGCAACATCCCAGATGAGCCTACAGCAACAACGTAGCATTGCAGCTGGAAAAGGAAAATTAGAACTTTTTATTATCCTTTTTTGTCAATTAAAAATCTAAAACATTAATTCAAAAACTAAACATACTTGTATTCTGAATATATAAAAAAAGAAAAGCTCCATACACTTGAATATTTTAATACACCATAATTCATGTCACTGCTAAAACTAAATTCATGAAAAAAATTGGCAATTTTTAAATACATGCAAGAACATATATTTTACTTCAACTCTTTTTTAGCTGCAATAGCTAAGATCAGGCATGTCACACTTATATCATATTATGGGCCACATGGTCTATTTTATTATAAGTTGGGGCCACATGTTTTCAATTTTCAAAAAATCTATAAAATATGATTTTTATAATGTATTATGCATTTATTAGACTCAATGTATTGTATATTATACGAGCGTATCATTTTATATTTAATGTTATTTTTTAAACTTAAATTAGCATTATTTTACATTCATTATTAAAAAAAATTGTAATTATTGTACAAAATTCAATTTAACATTACTTTTTAGAAGATATTTGACATTGTTTTTTTTTCACAAAGCAAGTCATCAAGATTTGAATATTGAGCTGGTGCAATTTTTTAAATTGACGATAAAAGTTGATTATTTAATCTTGACCTTTCTGAATTTTTACTATTTTTCATTAAAGAAAATAAATGCCTGAATAAATAAGTGCTTCCAAACATAACCATTATTCACATAACAAATGACAAAATTTTAGGAAACTGATCAATTTAGAAATATGTATAAAAATCTAGAATTCCAACTTCCATATAGATTTTTGCTTCAACAAAGAATCACATTAGATTTCAATTAAGTTCATTTGCAAGCTTTCATCAACAATTTCAATATCGATAGATAGAAGTCAAGTAAAAGAGTGAAATTATAGCTGACAGCTTTTAAAATCAGAAAATCTTTGATCTATAATCCTGTTTCTAATAATTTAATTTAGTGAGCATATTCAGTAAATCTTAATTTATGGGATTTAATTAATAGATATTGACAGTTTTCAAATTGCAACAAGTTTTCTTTTTCTATTTATTTTTGCCAAAATAATTTTTAATAGTATCAAATAGTTGCAGTAACATGATTTTCATCTTGAAGTTTAAAATTAAGATGACTTATAATAAATATCAACTAAGAAAGGTAGGTTCCCCCACCCCCTTTATCCATTGTCCAGTAATTTGAAGAATCATTTTAACACTTTGATTTAAAAGCCATTGAACTTCTGTATAATATGGTAGATCTTTGTATTCACTTTCTATATCTTCCAGAAATGAAGCAAATTGATGATGATTAAGTCTATGTTCTCAAACATAAGTATGTTCTCAATTGGTGACAATTTTTAAAACATGTCATATACCGTATTTTCCTGGATATAATCTATGGATTATGTGTTAAAAAGTTTCAAATTTTGTTGAGCGTATTATACTCCGCCACAGATAATGTAATAAAAAACATTCTCCATCAGAAAAGCTTACAATAAAGTTTTGAAAGAAATACCATTTATGTTTTATAAAATAAATAACAGATGGCACTTAAAGCTTTTGCGACTCAGCTGATGTATTTCAGCTACAATCAGGAAAGATGTTGCTAGTTGCTAGCGTTATTTTGCATTCTGTCTTGACCCAAGCTGTTTCGCCCTCAAAATATTCAAATTCATATATCCAGTGCCAGTTTATTCATTGGACACTTGGGTCACCCAGGGGTCCAGATAAGCTGACTTAAGCAGTTTTCTGGTAATAAATTTCGATCCGCCAGTGTAAAGGGGCCCGTAGATCTCCTGCACCCAGGGCCTGAAATTAGCTTAAATCGGCATTGCATATATCGTCATGTTAAAGCAGAAGCATGTAAATTACATGGCTGAACTAAATGTTACAGAGAAGGCTACCGAAGTAGAAAATCGGGAAACTCTGCAAGATTGTTTAAAGTTGATGAATCAAATATTCAACTGTGGAGAAAAATAACCAAGACTAATTTTGAAAAATGCAACCCAACACTTTTTAATTATGGACTCGATGAATCACATCTTAGTGAGAATGTTAAAAAAATGCCCTGAAGTACGCACCTACAACTAATACATGTAGGACTGATAAAGAAATTACAGCTTTTAGACATCAGAATCAACAGACATTTTAATCGAAAGTTCAGAAATTATGGAAACAATAGATGTCCAATTTTATAAAAGAATTTTACAAAAAAAAAAATTTCTGTACAATTTATTACTTATAATTTTAATCATATTGGATATTTTTTAAAAAAATTTTCTGACCCTGCATTATAGGCAGTATATATTTTGGATTATTTGCCATAAAAAATGCCACAGATTATCCGGCGCTACAGATTAAGCAACATTTTTTTTTTACGATTTTTTTCCTGGAAAAAGGTCTTAGCAGATAATATGCTGCTGGAGATTATATACAGGAAAATACGGTATGTAAAAATTTGAAGCACAGTACCTGCTGGTGAATAATACAATGAAACTGTTCAAAATTATTATTACCATGCTGTTTGCATGTTTCTTTTAATATTGCAACAACTCCTTTAGTAATACTGAACATAATAAGCGCACCTCGATACAAGACAAGCCAACTTTTCCCAACAGTAACTCATATTTCTTCAGAACATCTATAAGTACATTCAAAATACCAGCTCCAGTGGTTGTATTATGAATATGAATGATTTCCAAAAGTTCTTCACTTATTTTTATACATCTGTGTATAAAAATGACAAAACGAAATTTCGAATATCTGTACTTTCACCAATATTGCAATAAAGTAGATTTCAAATGTTGATATTGTTAAATTAAGCTGATTTCTCAAATTCTTGACTATTTCATCAACTCTGCTAGCTACAATATTTTGTCTTAAACTTACACTTTTAATTTAATTTGTTTGTGCCTGACATAGTATTTCCGCTGTTTTAAATAAACGTTCACTTATAAATTCCCTTTCAGTAAATGATTTCGATCTGCTTGCATGATTAAATGTAATAATATATTTTTTACAGCATCTGAATAGTTTGCAACCAATTTAATGAGTACACTTTATTGTTTTTGAAGAATTGATCTCAATCTGGACTTGTCTTCATGAAGTTTTGCAAAATACTGTTCCTAGTTTTCTTCATGATTGGTATCATAATGCCTTTTAAGATTACATTCCTAGGCAACTGAAATAAGAGTTTTTAGCTATCAAGCATATTTTACTCTGGTTTTGGACACAGAGAATATTACATTTCCAGTTTTCTAGAAAATGATGGCATTCCTCTTGAATTGATCCTTTTTTACTCATTGTTGAAATTTTATTACATTTTTTAATAAATAATTTTTCAGTTTAATATGAATAAAAATCCACTTTTATTTGCAAACAATTAAGTATATACACTGCCCTTTAGTTTAACTGTCCTAAATAATATTTTATTAAAATTTAAAAACCATTTCTGACTGTCTCTTGTTGATTAGAAACTCCAAACAGAGAAGGAAGAGAAATAAAAGTCGCACACTCAAAAAATCATGTAATCATTGTTAAGAATATGCATAATGCATTTCAGAATTTAATAAAAAAGTAATTTATAATAGTAAAATCAAATGAAAAGGTTAAATAAAATACAAAAAAATATATATATATATTTAATCTAAAGGCCATTTCTATTATCAAAAAGGATTTCTTTTAAAACAAGAACAGGTAACAGCAAATATACTGTGGATTTATATATGTAATGGTGCCGAGTGGTGGTTTTAAGTAGTTTATTATCCCGGTTGTTGTAATGATGAGATTTTTTTCAAAGAAACATTTTCTTAATTTACATCCAGCTTTTATTCATGGTGACACACAAACACATCTGGACAGCACAACACATTTTGACAAAGACAGAGCAAGAGAGGGAATTATTCAAATATCAAGTTTTTATATACAGAGAATAACAGGGAAAAACAATATAAAACATGCAGTCATGTGTTTAGGCAAAGGGAATAATTAGTTATTTATAGAAATGACATCATTGTTTAGGTAGGGAATCCTGTTTAGTAAGGCTTGATCTTGTATTTCTTGGAATCGTCAATAAATCTATCAAAAATTTAAGGTCTAAAGAATCAGTAATAAATACACCGACATTTTTTTATTGCTTTAGAACAAAATAAATTGAGACATGTTTTGAAATAGGGTATTAGGATTTATGAATTGGATTCTAATAATAAAGGAGATTCAAATAATGAATAGATATCAATTTAAGTTATTACATATACATATAAAAGGTTCACCTCAAATAGATTTCGAAATGTAAAAACTTTAAAAACCTGATGTTTAAAATTTTTTAGATAGAGTGGGTGGGCCGCAACTTATGTACTGATGGACCACATGCGGCTTGCATGTTTGATACCCCTGGTTAAGGTGATATCATTAAATGCAGGATTATAGAAAATACTAAGTTTTTTTAAATATCTCACATGAAATCAGACTTTTTTCAGCTATACACAAAATAGTTGAAATTCAGCTAGCAAATGGATATGTAATTAAAAGAGCATACCTAAAAATACAATTAGTGATGCAACAGGACAGATGATGAGAGACACTACCAAGGCAAATATAGGTTGTAGAATACCTAGAACAGAAATGTGCCAAAGCAGGGCTTCTACAACCATACATACTTTGTTTCTTGGAAGACCTGGGAAAAGAGAGAGCTATGTATTTTTTATTAAATAAGAAGAAATAATCCAAATTATTTGAGACTCAAAAAAGAAAAAAGCATAGAATATTTTAGTATAATTCAAAAAATGTCTTTTCAACTGAAATCAAATGATAAAACAAATTATCAGTCATCCAATTGCAGTTCAAAATTATGAAGCAATATACTGCCTAAAGTTAGCAGATATTAAAAGCCTATAACAAACTACAGTCGGATCCCATTAATATTTTATTAAGTAACATGCTAGTCTGATTAACACACAGTTTCATCATGGCTCATTTGATAAGAAATTTCTCCCAATATCAATTCTAAACATTGTAGAGAGTCAATTTTTATTTTCCATTTTAAGAAAACTAGAAAATTCTTTGTTCCAATGTCATGACTTCCTTAATTAAAACATTAATAATGTTTTTCTATTTTATATATGAACCAACAATTCTCAGATAGTGAAATACTCCATTATGATTATTTATTATTTTTTAATAAAAGATATTTCAAGATCTTGTGATTAATGAAATCAGTTGTACATTTAACCGTTTTGTGAAGGGGACATAGTACCTTTCGAAATAAAAAATTGTACATTTTGACATACTTTTTCGATTCAACATAATGATTTTTCCATATTCTAATGGGGTTTTTTTTACAATTTGTACAAAAAAGTTCAAAGTTTAAAATACTTAGTCAATTTTTGCTTTTAAATTGATCAAATCTTTTTAACAACACAGAATATGCACACAAAATTTTTTTAAAAAAAAAAACTCACCTTCTGTTACCTGCAAGATAACTTTTGAAAGATGTACAGTAGAATCTTCATTTATATACCAAATTAAAGCTAAATAATGCCTTTATACAGTAAACCTCAAATTTTAAATTTCTACCCCATTTAAAAAAATTTAAAAATTTATAAGTAATTTTTTTTCCATCTATCATGCTATAAAATAAAATCTATTCATTCCATTAACAAATGTGAGAGGTTCACAGAATAAAAAACAACAAGTACAATACCCATATAAAATTTTAGAACTCTACAATCAAAACTTTTTTTCTAATCTTGCAGAAAAGTGTGAAAAATAGAAACTGAGAAAATCACATTTAAACAATGTACTGTAATTTTATACAACAAAATACAATTATTTAATACTTAACATGCACCCGCCTCATATGTCACACTATCTATTTCAACAAAATGCTCATGCATGTCTTTTTTTCGCATTCTCTAAGTCCTACGAGCATCTAATGCTGAAGACCTAGACTTCATTTCGGCTTCTTTTATTCGAGCATTATCGGACTGAAAAGCATAAGTGACAGAAAAATAAGTGACCTAATTTACAACCCAGATGTTTCATAATATTATCCAAACAACCAGCCATTCCATCATTATATATTACTACTGGCTCATTCACTGCAACATCAACTATTCTCTTAGAAGATCCTGATGTTTTAGGGCAGTATTTCCAAACCATCGAGTTGAAAGATTCATTTGAATTCTGAGTCTTTCCCCCCTAAAAAATTTTTTTAAATAACTTAGGTGAGGATAATTCTGCAAATATTGGTTTTACTGCATCCATAACAGAGGTTGGCACAATACTGTTATGTTTGTATGATGTATTTTCTGAGGATTTTGCCTTTTGATAACTACATCATGAGGATGCACCAACCAGGCAGAAGTAATACATTGTTTTTTTGTCTGTTGAGCGGTAATGGCAATAAATGGCCCAAATGGATTTACGCATATCATCTATGGAGCTGCAGTTCTCACATATAGAATTTACATAGTATATCATGAATTTATCTATTAATTTACCTGTCAGACAACTTTTCCCACTTATACTTTTGCCATCTGATAGTTTTTCCGAAATGTGTTGAGTTCTTCTATCAAAAGACAATTATAAATATAATTGAAAATTTAAGAAAAAATTGCAGCAATTTATTCCCGGTCGAAACCGAACCTTACGGAGGCGTGGTTTGTTTACATTCCATTTAAAGAGCAAAGTCTCTTTAGACATTTACATTTTTTCTTGTACAGAGCGTAATAATTATCGGATTTTGATGCGGTTTGTTTTAAAATGTTCCAAGCAGTTCAAATTATTTTTGAAAAATCAATAAATTGAAGGTTTAAAGGTACTATGTCCCCTTTTAATCAAATTTTAAGAGTTATAAAGATTTTTTCTACTATAAATGAACGATAAAGAAGTGTCAAATAATGAGAAAAATATATTTTAACTCCAATTACACATTTAATGGCCCTCAAAAAACAACAGATCTATTTCAAAGTTATTTTGAACAACAGGGATCTGGTTACGGTATAATAGATAATCTCTACTGGGTAAGAGATTAAGGAGAAACAAAATGTTGATACAAAAAATAATCATCCATACAGGATAAGTTAACAAAACAAACTCAACTTTCTTTAAATGTTTTAAAGAGTTAAAGTAAAAATAGCATTTTTTCTTTCATGAAGCTGAATATTACACAGGAAATTCATATCAACGCTGGAAATTATGTAACCATTCATTTTTTATTAGTACTGTAACTTGCAGTTCATTGAACCTATGATTTATTAACCATGAATCCCAATTACCAAATTTTAATAGGGTCAGACACAGTAGTTGTACATAATTAACTTGTTTAAGTACTTAAATAATGTTTTACTATGAAGATTGTGTGTGTGTGCACCAAAACTCTCCCCTTCCCAGAAAATGTTTATTAAATAATTCATCTAATCATTTTAGTTGTTTCTACTAAATTAGAAACGATTAAATACAATTAGGTGACTGAAATATGTAAAAGGCTTCAGCGACGATTTTATCAGAAGTAATTAACCAATTGAATTCATCTATGAAATTTTATATGATAACCAATACTTACATATATGCCTTAAAGAATTATAGCGATTTCAAAGTTAAGAACTTTTTATGCAACAAACAAGAAAATTTTAATTGGTTATTTGTCAATAATACTGATCTAATTTAATTGATTCCGAATCATTCAAATGTACTTACCAGGACTATCAAAATCGTACACAAATACCATAATTAAATGGAATACCAAAGTTATTGCTGGGACCCTAAGAACAAAAAATTATTTTTAAAAAAAATAAAATACGGTTAAGTAAATATGGCAAATGAAATTTTTTAAGCACATAATTTTATTCATAAGAACAGAGATTATTAAAACCCAGGGTTTCAAAGATAAATTTTAGGAGGCCCAAAAAATTAAATGAAAAAAAAAAATTTTTATTTACACATTAATGAAAACTTTAATTTCCTTTTCTTATTAGTGCATGCAATAATAATATTAGTGATATTTGAGATAAAGAATACTTATATAGTTTAATCAAGGATAAATAATTTTCTCAACAGTGATTTACCAGTAATAAATAAAATTTTATTCAAATTTTTAATATGATTATTATTACTGCAGGTATTAATTATATTAATTATATATCAAGTGAAGTTCATAATAAAAAAATAGCATATACATTATATCAAATGTTATTAAATTAATATTTCAACTCAACTTTTTATTTTATACACATAAAAAGCAGTAGCCTTCAGCTTATAAACTATGTACATGAAACAACATCAAAAAAAGGATTATGAACTTATACATTACAAGATGGATTTTTAAATCCTTTCCTTGAAGTTGTAAAGAAAAAAACACCAGACATTTTTTTTTATAAACAATTGAAATTACTAAAATCTTTTACACACATATGGGAGTCAAACTCTCTGTAACTATGAGTTAAATGGCAATAGGTATGTTGGAGGCCTCCACAGCAGTCTCGTTGTTACAACAAGTGTGTGAAGTATTCATATAAGAGCCTTTTTCCAATTAGACTATTTTTATTCTTAAAACTTCTGCATTCTGTTAACTGTAAAATTGATAGAGAAATCTTTATACTTTTTTTCAATATAGTGCGGGATTTGTTATGATACTGTTCTAGTTGTTATGATACTGTTTGTAGATACTGTTCTCGAGAAGTGATATACACATTAAGAATTGCTATAGAATAATCCTAGGTGTGGCTATTACTTTTACCTGCATTGTTGTAACTCAGCAAATTCAACACATTTAGTGGCGTTCATGCCTTTGTTTACATGAAACAGATATCGAAATGTTGAAATCCAAACAAAAGTCTTTAACCCCTTCGTAACAGACAGTGCAAATATGCATTCTTCGCGGATGCATCTCATGTCCGGGCGGTTCAAATATACATTTTACAAAGGTGCTGTGTAGGGACAGGTGGTTCAAATACGCATTTTCAGCTGGAACGTTTTTTAATGACCCCTAGATGGCACCCTATGTCCATTATATTGAAATCGAAAGTAGCTAGAGTAATCTGACCTTCAATTAGTTTACATTCTGCCTGGATTTGATATTTAGCACATCAGCTGAGTAGGGGGGAGAGGATAATTGAAAGGTCAACAAACAGAGCTCGGCTCATAAACTTTCCTCTTGAGATGAAACATTCGCGTTTCTTATAACTCATCAAATACTTTTTTAAAAAATTTTTTTACTACAGTGTGCAGTGTTTTAGCGTCAGTTCTGCTTAAAATTTTGTTGTTTTCAGATATATTTCGCATACTTTTCTTATTTCAAAAACCTTGACTTCAGGTTATTATTTGATTGTTTTGAAGGCATTTTCCTAACCTTAATAAGAACAAAAAGGGTGAAAAAAGCCCAAGTGTATAGTCACAAACCATGTGTAAATAAAAAAAAATGTAACAAACATTTTATGCTTGCAAATCATACAATGTAGGACTTTGCATTTCTTCATGGTTCGAGATTTTCCACACTCAATCTTCATTTTAATTTTTCTATTTCTTTTTGTAAATAATCTTTTTTGTAATATTTTTTATTAATTTGAAAGTGTATTAATGTGTTTTGTCAATAAAAACTTTGGGAAAAAATGAATAGTGCTTATGAAATTTATTTCCCAAGGTAAATCATATTTTCTTATATAATTTCATGTAAGTTAAAGGAAAAACGTTATTACATTCTAGTTTTAATGTAACTGACAACATTGTTAAATAATCTAAAGGAGTACCAAAAATTACGACATTAGGACTCAAATTTTATTATTTATGCGTTTTTTTCTTTAGTTAGGCTTAGCGACAAAAACACCCCGTCCTGAAGGGAGTAGTCCTTACACATTCACCCCATCCCTAGCGAGCGGCTCGCAGAAAATCGCCCCGTCCTGAAAGGGTTAAAAACAACATTCAGTGTGTGCTGTAATGGTATTAGCAATAGAATCCAAACTGAAACTTCACAAAATATTGAAGTCAATGCTTTATATAAACAGGTACAAAATAAATTCTCCAAACTGGAAGTAACTCAAGAAAAATATCTGATTTGTTATTAAAAAGTGATGAACTTAAAGATGCATATCAGGAGGATTTTATGAAAGCCAAAGAAAATCGAAAGAAATTCTGTCAAATATGTTCCCTGTTAGAAGTTACAAAAGAGAAAACGATTTCGGTTCAAGAAAAAACCATTTCCATTGAAAAGAAAAAATTTAAGCTCTGAAAACTCAAATTAAAAGAATTTAGTGGAGAACAGCAAGACTTTTTTGCCATTTGGTTCTAACTTGACAAAATTCATCAGAATGAAACAAATGTAGATGAAGATAAATTTCAATACTTGTTACAGTATATAGTAACAGCAAGATTAGTGTCAAGCTTTTCACAAATGAAGGACAATTATTCAAAAGTAGTTGCACAGTTAAAGAAGCATTTCGAAAGAGACCAACTTCTAGTGCAAATATACATACAAGACTTGCTCTCCATCGTAATGAAAAATGCAGCTGGGCAGATCCAGCTTATTTGCCGGAACTGAACAATTTGTTGGAAAGTAAACTCAAGAAATGAACTTAGACCACACAAAAGAAAAGTTTGCTGAATTTCTGGGGCTATTAGTTGAATCATTGTTTAACCAGAAACTGTGCTTCATACATGGGAGAGGAGTCGCTCCATAGAAGATTCCTCACAGCAAGATAGTGCATGATCAATGGAAAAATTATTTTTTCAGCTTAGATTTTATTTTTAATTTATTCAGAATGAAGTGCAAAGTGAGGAGATGATTGGGAGCTTCACATGTTTCACATTCTCGTTCTCACATCCAGATGAACCTGATTGCTCTACAGCTGCAGCCCTCATTAATTTTCAAGACAATTCAGATAGGAGGAATTTTCATTGCATTTTTTGCGATATAAATCGCATAATTCTTCTGAATATTTTTCGGCAAGAAAAATGCCTCTAGAAGATAAATGAAAACTTTTGGTACAGATGCATGCCTGCTTTCATCGCCTTAAAGTCAGCCATGTTTCTCGTTCATGCAAAAATTGTTAAATTTACTTGGACTTTTTGCTATTGGATGCACTTCAATCCAGTTAAAGAATGACTTCTGGAAGCTTAATAATTTTATTATTCAATAAAATAAATTTATAAATAAGGGAAACTACCCTATAGAAACTAACAATCTTAAGCTGCATCAAACCAGAATAGACTGATGTACATAGCAACTCTACTCTACTTATACATATGGTCACATGGTGGCAGAAATAAACAATATGTGTGTAATTGATTTTATGCAAATGAGACGGCTCATATCCCCCCAATAGCAAGCATGAGAATAAAAGAGATTAAATTTATTTAATGAATGGATAGTTAAATTGAAAGATAATCTTTAAAGAAAAAATGTTAGAATTTATTTCTAACAAAATTAAATTTATTTTCAACCAAAATAAAGTAAAATATTTATCTTGTGATAAAAATAATTAGACCATTATAAGCGCAGATAGAGAACCTGCAAAATCGAATGATGAAAATACTGTTGAATAAAGTAATACACTATCTAATTAATCTGTTATTAATGAAAAAGTATAGTTCATTGCAAGAAACTATCAAGCAATAACTTTTCACCTATCATAGCCTCTGTAAGAAGTAAGACCGGATTTTCTGCCTCATACAAAAAGCCAGAATTCTTTATACCCATGTTCTTGTTCTTTGTCTTCATAGTGTCCTAATCAGCTGCAGCTAGAGTATGTGTTATTTGTGTTTTGTGTCTTCTTCCTATTACGTAGAAATGAAAAATGTAATCCAATCTTTTTATGTATGCGTGTGTGATCCGTAATTAAAGTTGGATGCTAATTAAGATGTTTCTTTGCATTGAATAATTCCATCACTATAACAACCCCATCCTGGATAATGAAATACATAAAATTACCTCACTTGCCACTATTACATACATATATATACACTGGTGAAAACAAAGGGAGGAACGGTTATTTTTTCAAAAATGACACAAAATAATTAACGCCTATATGTAAATAAGGTATCAAATGATAGCTAAGTTCTTTGCAGACACCTCTGCCATGCAGTTGGATGTGATGTCATAAGGCAGGGGAGCTGTGATCGCATTTGTGCAGAGGTACCTTGCTTGCTGAAGTTTGTAGTGTAAGGGCGTTTTGAAACATCTTAACTTAGCCCAATCCTTATTTTTTTTTTAATTTCTTTGTTTACCCATCGTTAACAGGGCCAATCGTCATTGTTTAGATGATTCCACAAGATGGCGAATAGTTGGAAACTAGAGACGGGTCAATCACAGGCTACCTGCTCAAGGGACTTTGGGTTTCAAGATATGTGGTATCCACTCAGTGGAAACAATTCACTAAGACAGAAACAGCGGTCTGCTGACCTGGTCAAGGCCACAAAAGTACAACAATGATGTCTCAAGACTGCTATTTGAAATTTCTAGCCAAAAGAGATAGGTCCGCGAGAACAACAAAACTATCTTGCAACTATAATGCAACATGTACATCCATTGCATGGATAACAGTTGCCCACAGACTTAATGCAGGAAGCACCCTGCAATTTGCATTCCTTCGACAATGAACCACAAAAGAACCATCTAGCATGATGCCAAGAATACCTGTCTTGGACAGAGAATGGTTGGAGGGTGATTCCCTTCAGTGATGAGTCACGATTCAGTCTGAACAGAGACTCAAAATGTGTTCTCATTTGAAGATAGCCCGGGAGACAATATCAGTCCTCTAACATTGTTGAAAAGGACCACTATGGTTGAGGTGGTCTGGATGGGAATCATGGTAGATGACATACTAATGTTCATGTATTTGATAGAGATACTCTAAAAGATCAGCAGTACAGGGACGGAGTCCTTAAACCCTATGTCAGACCTTTCCGCAGAGCATATGGGCCTAATTTCATCTTTATGGACAATAATTCAGGCCCACACAGAGCTCACAGTTGAAGGACGAATACCTCCAATTAGAGGATATTCAACAATTGAAGTGACCTGTGATTTCCCCTGACCTTAATCTCATCCAACATGTATGGAACATCCTCAGATGCTCAATTGCAGCTCAAAGACTCATTCCATCAACCATCGATGATCTCAAGAGTGGGTGTGGTTGCCACAGTAAATAAAGACCCTGGTTAACAGTAAGAAACACTGATGAGAGAATTGAGTAGCTGTTAAAGGCAATCATTCAGCCTATAAGATATGTTTTCTCTGACCAGTTTCCTTATTTAGGGTGCATGTTGTGCTAATTTTTGTTTTCTCATGAACTGGTCTTATACTGGATGATATTTTAGCCAAATTTGGTTTTATTTGCTCTGTTAATTCTTTTTTTTATAGCAAAAAAAAAAAACATTTGTCATTTTAATAGTTTTTACCAGTGTGTGTGTATATATATATAATAACATTTTAGATGAAAGATAAAATCTTACCAAACAACTGCAAACCCTGCAACACAGAGTGAAAGGAATGACACAAAAAGACAAACAAGTGGGAAAAAGAAGACAATCAGTAATGTACCAAGAGCACCTTTCACAAAATAGTTCCAGAGACGGTTCAAATGACGGCTGAATCCTTTTCCTATGAAACCTGCATGATTTATTTATTTTTTAAATTAACTTAAATGACCATATAGTAAATGGTTGATAATAGCTTGTACAAAAAAGAAAAGGAAAAAAAAAAAAAAAAAAAAACACACACACAAACTAAATTTCAAACTTACCAGTATCAGGTCTAGACTCAAATTCTGTTCTAGATTTAGATATATGCCTCCACAGCAAAAGAAGTCTTGAGCATAAAGTATGAGTTAAAGATGATTTTCTAGGATAAAGAGTGCCCTAATAAGAAATGAAAGAAAGATTAAGTTTTTAATAAATTTAAAATACAATATGTAAAAACACAATATGTATCTGATCAATTGTGCATTGCATTGGATGTTTTTAAAACTATTGCCAGCTAAAAGAAAATTCACATACTTCAAGTTAAGAATAAAAATGCTTGCATGTGTTTTAAAACTTAAAAGACATCATTCATTAAAAGATCCACAATTACAACTAACACACATTTTTGAGGAATTGTAAAAGAATAGTTTATAAGAAATCAATAACTAACTGAGATCCTTACATCAATTTGATTTATTTCTAGATCTGGTATGAAAGGACGAATGCAAAATAATGCTCGCAGACTGACTGGGCTACACCATGGTATAATAATCTGCAAGGAAAAAAGATTAATTTGTCGTAAATAAGTACTAAATTAAAAAGGAATATGATTTGTTTACAAAGAAATAATTATTTAGAGATACTCTGAACAAAAAAACAAGACTTACTCCAAATATAAACATAGCATTCCACATCCATGAATATGTGCGATAACAATAATTAATCCATCTCCAGAAAGGTACTCTTGTAGTGGTTGTGTGCATTCTTTGCTTCTCTACCAAATACACGGGCTAAAATAGTTTAAAAAATCATTATGTATGTGTTTAAAAATATCTTATAATTAAAGATATTTTTATTTATTTATTTTATTTATTTATTTATTTTTTGACACAAAGATATGCAAACATTTGCATTATCCAATTTACCATGTTTATGTTTAACAATTTGAAAACAACAAATTAAAAAGAACATGTGAGATTCATTATAGATCAAACAACACCTGCAGAATTAGCCAATAACTTTTAATCCATTGCCAGATTCTTTACACTCTGATCCAAAATTAAAATCACAAACCAAAAATCTGAAAACTGATGAACTATTCTCTGTGTTGCCACAAAATTTGGCACAGAGACATATTATAATGAGAAAGAATATAGCAACATAACAATACGAGAAAGATTTTAATTTTGAATTAAGATACAGAGCATACTAAAAAGTGTGAAATCATGAAACAGAGATAAAGGTTTAACTCAAAGAACGTCTGTCTAATATGGAGTGGTACCACCTTGCACTGGCATACAAGTCTTACAATGAGCTGTCATACTGTTAATGAGAGTAACAAATGGCAATGGCAACAAAGCCCATTCTTCCAACAACACAACTTTTACCCCTGATGGGTCCTAGGAGGGCAGGGGCTATGCTCAGAAATGGCTTTCTAGACCACCTCAAACATGTTCAATAGGGCTGACCCATAGACCTCAAGAATCAATCCATACAGCGAATATCCTCTTTGTGAAATTCAACAACAATATGAACTCTGCATGGCTGCACATTATCATCCATAAAAATCTGTTCAGGCCCACAGCACCCAGAACAACCTATGGTACGCTTCAAGGACCTCATCCCTGTAGCACTGTGAGATGACAATACCTGTATCAAAGACATACAGTGGTGTACAATTGCCCAGCAATATGCTGCCCCAAACAAGGATTCTTTTGCCCCGAAGCCTGTTAATTTTTGTAACATAAGAAGAGAGATGAAAGCGAGTTCCACTTTCTCTCCAGAAGATGACTCAATGAGAATCACTTTTCCCAGTGAATCTCAATTTATTGCTAAAAAGAACCCACCCCCCTTCTTGTGGTGTCCATGACTAATGTTTTTGGCTCCTCAAATTAACTAGTCTTTCCTGTTGGATACAGTCAAAGGGACCAAGACTGGACACTGGGGATAAAGGCCAGTCTTGGCAAAATGTTTTTAGACTATTTATTTGGAAATTCTTCTTCCAGACACAGCAGCAAGGTCACATAACAGCTGAGGATCCGTTGTCTGTTTATATCAAAGTGCACTTAATACAAAGCAGCAATCCTGTGCAGATGCTATTGCTCTGTTGTGGCAATGGCCGACCTTTCTGATGACAGTACTAATTGTATGGAATTGATTCCACAGATGGGAGACAAGTTTTGGTGCCCCTTGTAACTATCGAGCCACTTGCCCTTGAGACTGGCCGGCCTTCAAGCCTGCCAACAGTTCTCCATCTCAAGGAGTCATATAAAAGATTATAAGAATTCATTCTCGCCTCAAAAAGACTAACTTGTTTGTTTTTTGCAATATACCCAAAATTGCAGGTGAAAATCCATTACGTTTAAACAGTCTCAATCTAGTAGTTCTACAAAAACTAACAGTAAACAACTTATTTTCCTAAATCAAAGGTTGATATTGTACTACCCATTCTTCAAAATATATACAAATAAAATACAAATTCTATAAGTCTTATTGGAGGTAATTCAGAATTATGTCAGAAAAGATGTTTGTGACCTTAATTATGGACATGAATGTACAATTGTATATATATACGGAATACCTATAACATTGATTAGACACAAGCTTAGAGAAAATAACCCATCAATTCTTTTCACTTCATATAAACTTTCAAAACAATTAGAAAACATTAAAGATGTATAAAATATCTAAAAGCCTATGAGTTTTCTGAAATAGATAGGCACATGTTTATGAGGATAACACGAGAATCACCAGAAAGTAAAGAACAACTGTATGCCCCTTCTGGCATCAAGCCCCCTATCTCATATGCATGTGAGACAGTTAGCTTCTTCCCTTGCTTCAACATGAGCCAAATTTTGTTGCTCAATGGTTGTGTGTCTCTGTTAAGTAATCTTTCAAAATGGCTGTGTCAATCAAAAATCCCATCAAATGTGAAATGTTGGATTCAATTGTTATCCGAATCCCTAAATGTTCAGCTTGTCAAAATTTATATGCAAGAAGGGAATGTTTATAGTGATAGAGCAATAAATGAGACTTCAGTGAGGATATAGTGCTTAATGATTAATCAAGGAAAAACCAATGTGCATGATGAACAATGTGCAGTGGAAAAACAATCACTCATTACGAGTGAGTGAGTGAATATTAACGTCGCACTGTTCAGCTACACAAGGGCTTTTGGTGACGGACCACGTAATTTTGAACCATGGTCAAGTGACGTGGACGACACCTGAGCTGGTACCCCCCTCTCCTAACTACCACACCAACGGGAGGACGTTTCAGCTCTCGACAGATTTAACGTGCATCGCTGCCCTACACGGCGGGTCTTTAGTGGTACTGGGCTCGAACTCATGACATGCCTGCCATGATCTGATACCTTGACCACTGGGCTACCGCAGCCCTCAATCACTCATTACAGTTGAGTGGAAAGTAAATCTTGAAGACAAAATTTAGGAGTGAGTGAGTGAATATTAATATCGCACTGTTCAGCTACATGTGGGCTTTTGGTGGCGTATGTAATTTTGACCCCCCTGAGCTGGCACCCCCTTTTATAACTACCGCACCAACAGGAGGACATTTGAGCTCTCGACAGATTTAACGTGTATCACTCCCCTACATGATAGGTCTTCAGGGGTACTAGGCTTGAACTCACAACACGCCAGCCATGAGTTTGTTACCTTTACCACTAGGCTACCGCGGTCATAACAAAATTCAGTAAATCAACATTTCAGTCTGAGCACATGGCATGAATCTTCCCCCAAAAATTCATGATCAATCTCCACATAAAATAATAACAAAGTACCCCAGCTACAAAAAAAAGAAAAGAAAATTGCACTTGGTAGGTGCCTAAGAATTTGATTGGTGTCCAAAAGATAAAAGGAAACCAGTAGCCATTGAATTTTTAACCCAATAACACAATGATGGTGAAGCATTTCTCAACCACAATGCAATAGAGGTAATTTGGGTTTCTCACAAGATTGAAAAATAACTACTCTATGGATTGGCATCACACAAAATCACTCTCAGAAAAACCAAATCTCAACACCGGACATTTTGGTGGGATCAAAAGGATTTGATCCATGTGGAGTTTATGTCAAGAGAAGTCATAATGAATTTAGAGGCATATAGTGAAAGTCTTCAGCAACTTTCACAGCCCATCTAAAACAAAATATGAGGAATGTTTTTGGTTCATGACAATGAGCGGTTTCATGAATCAAGGCAAACACAGAGTACTTCAACATTTTCAGTGGAAAATTTTTATAAACATCTCTTTACAACCCTGATTTGTCACTCGCGGCGATTTCCACTTATTCTTGAAACTGAAGAAATATTTGGATGAAAAACAGTTTGCGAATGATAAAGAGCTCAAACAAGAAGAGACATTTTAGTTCAGAAGAGTATAATATTGTGACTGAAAAATTGGTCCCATGTTACAATGGGCACTTTGATAGCTATAGCAACTAAACTAAAAAATAGATTAAGGTATTATAATATGAATGAAATTTTGCACAGATATGCTTCATTTTTATTTAGTTATGCTAAACCATTTTTTTTTACTTTCTCAACTTTTTTATGATCCAGAGAAAAGATTATTAAAATAATTATTGTACAATTTAGCTCTTACCATTTCACACTAATATGTATTGAAACAGTTATATAGAAATAGGATCCAGTTTCCAATAAGATACAGATTAATATGTAATTATTTGTTTTAATTAACATAACAAAAGTATAAATTAAACTCCCAAGTATTGATATGATGGATCTTATAATTTTTTTATAAAATATACTGTCAAGAATTACATCTACTATTGCTTCCCACACATTTTTTTTCTCCCAATAAACTTCTATAATATACTTAAAGGAGATATTTAAATATTGCTCTAATTCCTAAAAAAAGATATATATTACTTATAATGAATGCCAACTCTGATCACATATTTGATTTAAATAATTGTCTTATTTCCATCAATCAAATTCCCAGTTTGACTTAACAATCTGATCAACCAACTATAGTTATGAAATGAAAGAAAGACAATCAAATTTTTATTTTTTTGACATCACGAGTTACTTCATTACCTGATTCGGATCCGAACGTGGTTGAGCAAGGGATGAAGAAGTGCGGCTGATGACAGTGGGGACAATCTCTGCCTCCCCCTGAAACACCTTGCGCACATTCCAGTGATGGGGTGACCAGATCTGTGTCCTCCAATGGAAAGAACGATTTGGGTTACGTACTCGACTTAGTTCTTGTTTAAGAACAGGTTCCCTCTGCAGAAGATTTTTTAAATAAATGCATGCCTTTATTTTACAACTAAAAGCTGTTTAGATTCCTTCCCTTTTTAATTTGAGAAAGCCAAGTTCAATTATTCATTCTAATTTTAATTTCCTTTAGCACATTAACTTTAGAATGGTATTTTTGAATTAAAAGTCCCTTTTATCCAATGATTAGGAATTTCTAAAAAGTGAAATTTGACACATTATCAATAGTATAGAATTGTTTTGATTGATCAATACATCATTAAATGTACACCAAAAATGCATTATATTTATCATAAAAGCAAAAAAAAAAGTAAATATAAATTTTTAAATGAAAGTATACAAAAAAATTATGTAGAATAAGTAACAAAATTTTAAACTTTAAACACACTTTATATATAAAAACCATTTTAAAGTCGAAATTGCCATCTTTAAAGAACTCATTTAAAATTGAAGTTTTACAATAATACAATAATTCTGATGTTATTAAAACAAGAAATTCTGAAAGGAGAAACATAATTGTTCTTGATAAGTTTATTGATTATGTTAATTAAAATCACATCAGAATTACATATCAAACTACTAATGATGGATTTCATAAATTTGATATAAGTATTAGGAATTATATTTACTACTATTTCAATCGTGTACACTTCCATACCATGCTCAGAGAGGATTTTTAGATTCGGTGCAATTCACAATCTTGCAACTCGAATTAGATCTGATAGAATTAGGACTCAAATTCAAAACTAATAATTCATGTAACCTATACAGCCAAGCCACTGGTCACAAAAAGTACTGAGAGTAGGTAACATTCTATTTTATATAATATCCAAGACATTTTTTTTATTTTAACGAAAAACAAACATTACAAAGTAAATAAAATTTACGTAAAAATTCACTCAAAAATGAAAATGCCAATTAAAAGTTAGTAGTGCTTTAAATTAACATTATTGAATTTTGGCAAATAGCATACACTTTCCAACAAAAATCCCTCCCATTGTGAAGATGAAGGACATGAAATGCTTACCTCTCTCATAAAAGAGAGATCTCTCTGAAGAAAATATGAGGTCTGTTCAAGATGGCTTTGCCTACAAAGTGCAAGAGCTTCTTCATGAGCATCCCAGCGATGATCTAAAATAAAATCCTCCTGCAAAATGCACTGAATTCATTTTCTTCATAACAAATTTAACTTTTACTCTAACAAAAGGCTGTGGCGCCATCACTATTACTTATTACTTACAAGTGGCGTCACCACATTGTAAATAGACTCCGCTATTGTAACATTGCAAATAGACACCACTACTTTTTATCTAATTGTTTTTATATATGTTGATCGTGCTGGGTGTGAGTTTGATAATTACCACTATTTTAATTTTACTGTTTTGTATATATGTTTGTGTTAATTCAATAAACCTTACCATGTTTGTCCGACTTGGTTGCGTACTTTGACTAAGTATGTGGATTAGCTTACCCCCACATAATGGTGACCCTGGACTATCCATCCTTTGCTGATTCTGGACTGCTTACGGATATCGCTGCCTGCTTTTGGTGCTGCTGGACTGCTACCGGAAGTCGATACCTGTCTTTGCTGTTGGATCTGCTACTGAATATCGCTGTCTGCCTGCCTTTGATACTGCTGTTCCTAATGCTGGATATGCTATCAGATGGTCTCTGCCAGACTTCCTTTGTCTTGGATGCTGTTTTTTTATTATATATGTTTGTGTTAATTCAATAAACCTTACCATGCTTGTCCGACTTGGCTGCGTGCTTTGACTAAGTATGTGGATCTGTTACCCCCACAAGGTTATAAGATGAATACAATTACTTCTTTAAATTCAAATCCTTCATAATCTAGTTTCTGCATTCGGTTAGGAAGAATAAATATCTAGTTATTACATCCATTTAAATGGCTGAAATAATAGTTCATTCACTACAATATGTTCTTACTATAATATGTCAGAGCTTGCCAGTCATTAACATTCTCAAAGTAGAATTGATCACTTTCATCTGTCTAATTTATTTGCATCCCAGAGCCTTCAGCTACACAAAATAATCAGTTCCAGATCTACAAAAGGAGAAAAAAGCCCCTTCTCCCCCCCTGCTCAAAATCACATAATCATTGTCTATTGTGCACAAACAGCCCAGGATGGGCCAAAGCTTTCGGAGCCGGACATTCCTCTAGTTCAGGACTTCAACCTGAAGAACAAGTCCCTTAAAATAATCCTCAAAGACAAGGTGCCCACCTGTACACCCAAATACTGCGAACCCATTTTGATAGTCTTTTATGACATGCATGAGCTACATTGGGACTATTCTTTTATACTTGGTTACTACACAGTTAATATGTATTGGCTATACTTTTTTTAAAAATTTTAACAAATTACATATGTCTCAGCAAATTTTAAATCACACCAGTGTGATCATGGCCCTCAAGACTTGGAAATCCTCACCACATATATGATACTGGGGATTTTGAAGTGACAATTGCATAGTCACATAAAGGTGATTCTCGTCCTAAAAGGATTAACAGCATAAATGTAAAATTACAAACATCTTTTAGTCAATTTAACTTCTGCTTCAACTCTCCTTTCTTCTTCATGGGCTCATTTTCCTTTTATGTTGATGAGAGATCCATACTCAATAAGCTAAGAGTCTAAAAACACTTCATGACACCAACAGCATCTAATGAATCAAAACCTTAATCCTATAACAGGCACAAAGCAAAAAACCCTTTTCTGTGAAAAAGTACTTGATAAATGTAATGTTTTCATCCTCTATAAACATTATTTAGTGACAAAAAAAAATCTGATCAGGGGTTTTATTCCTGGATGGTGGCTAGACGTTATAGCCACGGTCCATTTACGACATTTAACTTACTTTTCAGGACAGAAAAAATGAATCATTTTACAATAAACTTTTTTATGGAAAAGTAACATTTATGCTAATAACTATTTCAATAACAATTAAATACAAAATAGAAGTATAATAAAATAATAGAATAATTGTAAAACATAAAATACTTACTTAGAATATGTACACAGAATACTTAGAATATACATTGAAATTGGTATATATCCAGTTTATATTTTATTTAATTTTAGTATAAAAAGTTAGAAATAGAGTAATATTTTTGAGGATTTAAATTAGTTATTTCACAAATTTGATGAGCTATTTACTGAGGAACTTTATAATATGCAAACGTTTTCTCCGAGCAGAAAAGCTGTAATGAAGGATTTTCAAACCCGAGAATCTTGTACCACATATTCTAAACAAAGTTTGTTTTTATTTTTGACCCCCAACATTCTCATGTGATTCTAAGAGCTCTCTCTCGAGTACAGGAAATGCGAAAATTTCTAGGTCATTTTTCTGTTCTATGTGGGCAGTGGATAGAGCCTCTATCCACACATATAAAAGCTTCCCAAAAACCTAAATAAAACCATTTTTTTTTAAATTGCACAATTGCTTAATTCATTCAGATGAGAGAAAAGTATACTTATGACATGTCTAAATTTTTTTCAAAGATCAGAAATTTTATTTATAGTAATCAAAATACAATTTGTAGATTTACACTGAGAAAAACTGTTTTTGAGCTACCCATCAGAGGACATGAAGACTAAATATCCAACACCCACTTGGAGAAATTTTTTTTAATATGTGGCTAGGCCTATTAGCCACTGCCTGCTAAAGGGTTAACTGTGTTGAAGATGCAATGTAAGTTGATTTATGTTTTTTGATCATAAATGGGTTAAAGAGTTAATTGGTTGAAATGACATGTATAATAATTTCAAAAAAAGAGCAAATCATGTAATGTGAGTTTGATAATAAAAATGAATGATGTGCATGTAATGAGGCTATAGGTATATAAAAAAAGAGGATTTCAGTGGGCTGTATCTGCCACAAGCCACCTCTCTTGGTGATTGAGATTTTATGTAAACACACACCAATCATTGTTACTTGACCATAATCAGTACTTCTCATTTTGGCAATATTATCTTAGTGGGAAAAATTTGATGTAAAATCTCCCCAAACCACATAACAGTGAATCAACCAGTACAAATTGAAATTTATCACTCAAATTATTAAGTGTATTATAGCAGAGTCTACACTGGGTGAAGATGTAATACGTAAGGTACTTCTCCACTACTAATTTTATGTCAGTTAATTTCTTTTTTTCAAAAATAAAAAACATACTTCAATTATCTTATCTCCTATACAGTAATGCTTAATGTTTTCACTTTACATCTTAAAAAAGGAAAAATTCTACAATTATCAAGTTTTAAAAATACAGTATTACAGATGGATATATATCATAACATTAGGAATTTTAATGGAAATTGAGACAATTTTCTTTAAAAGAAGAAATATATTCTAAGTTTAGTTCAGGCTTTTTTACATTAGGTGAAAACAGCCTAATTTAAATTGAAATCTTTTATATTACTTTTCCCCATATTTTGAGACAAGGCAGGAAAAAAAATATTTAAAAATATAAAATTACAGTAACAATTTAATTTTATCCTTTTTATTTGTACTAATCAGATTAGTAGTATATATATATATATATATACATGTAATAATTCCCTCTAGTGAAATTTTGTTAACTCTTTGTACTAATATTTAAAAAACTTTAATTCTTTGGTTTAAAAATAAACATTGTAATCTTAATCATAATCGGCTAAACCGAAATCCCTGTCCTGCGCATTCCAGTCAATCAGAACTACTATTACGTAATAGTCACACACTTGCACTGCTGGTATATAAACAAAAATCTGATGCAATTGTTCTCTTTCTCTGCTTGCTGCCATCACGTAAGAATGTGAATATTTGCAGCTTTCTTTGTCTTTTTTTTTGTGTTTGTGTTCGTCAAGAAGTCGCTTCTGTTATATGTGTCTGCTTACGTGTTATACCCAATAGATGTAAAATAATAGTAGATTGACCAGTTACGCTATGTGTGCAGCAAAATAAAAGAGGAAAGAATTCTGAAGATGTCATTACTAAATCAAATATTACAGCTACATACACCGGCCAACACTACTTCAATACACGACACACATATATATATTATACATATACATATACTAAAATATTGGCAATTTGCAAGAAAAAATGGAAATATGTTCTCACTTTAATCTCATCATACATTTAATAAGTATTTCACAAATAATAAATACATAAGCATCTCAATATGTAAGCTATGTTCAAAAATATACAATGAACTTTCCAATAATTTGTGTTTCAATATTTATGCCATGTGTAAATCAATATAAATTCAACTTAAGTATGCATAATATTCACATTTATTTACCTCAGCCAATTTTAATTTTTCTTGGACCCAAGGTTTGACACGAGATAAAACAGGATACAATTCTTCAAGACATCGTTTTAGCTGAAAAATATGAGGTTTACATAGTAAAATAACATTTACATTTTGATCCTTATCTGTAAAAAAATACAAAAATGATGAGTTATAACTAGAAAGATTAACTAGAAAATTAACAAATCAAAGGTATTTCTGTAAATTCAAAAAATGCTTCACTGACATACTTTTTTACGGTAATTGAAATCAGCATGTCCTGGCACATTAATAGCATTTCAGATTTAAATTTTCAATTGTTTTTCTGAATTTCAAATTTTTCAGATGCCAAAAAAATGAGAATTGTTTATAATTATGGTTTAACATATTATGTAATTACATATGAATGATCTGACTGCAGTTTGTGTATATATAAACATAGAATAATTAATAATTATCCAAACTATTAAAGATCGAGAATAAGCAAAAGTATCTATGTGTGTGAGACAATCTTCTAATGAGCTGCTGAACACAGAAATGTGATGAAGGTAACAAAATATAGAAAATAATTCGAGGAATCCATTTAAATAATATAAATTTCAGAGTTTCAATTAAAAAGATTTTCATTAAAAAGGTTAAAAAGAATGATTAATCTACTTTGCAGATACTCAGAAGTAGGGCAAAGGGAAGGATCTGCGACATTTCTGTCCTTTTTAAAACTGGCATTCTTTTTTCTGTACCAAAATCAGATAAAAAATAATTCTGGAATGGTACAGACCATTCATATTGCCAGGACATAATATAAGGAGGGTTTTTTAGCAAAATAATATAATGCATTTTTTTCTAAAATAAGTCAATTTTGCCACATTTTCCGGACAAAATTTTTCAACTGCTCTGTATCCTTTTCTCATCATTGAGATCAACAGAGCCAACATCCAGAAAAAGAGCACACTTTGCTCTCTTAGATATGATAATTAAAAAAAAACCACCCACCTACCCCGTTTTTTTTTTTTTTTTTTTTTTACAATTTTTTGAAAGTTACTCAACATTTGACACTTAAACCTTTA
>BMAV01021797.1:111551-175042 GCA_019973955.1 Trichonephila inaurata madagascariensis
CCACTGCACACTACTATATGTTTCTTTAAATTAGGAATTCCATTATTCTTTATTTTATACTTACCTCACAATATAAATTCCATCTCTCTTTACAGATTACAATAATAGAATATTATTCTATCATAATTTTTGAAAGTAAAAATTTCTGATAACTTGGGAAATTTTTTGTACCCGTTTCCTACAATTCTTATTCCACTGTATCTTTACAACCCCATGGATAGGGGCATTATTACTATGAACAGGAGACGCAATGTCTTTGTTCACTTTTGTCAAAAGACAATTGCAGTTTAGAGCTATTTAGCTTTAAGTATTATTTAAACAGTGTTAGTTCCATCTCTGGATTTTATTCGAACCATAAGCTACAACAAACCATTATAAAGTAAAAGTTTAAATTTTCAGGATAAAAATATTTTACACAGTTAATAGAATGAAAATTTCACACTCTAAATTAATAATTGCAATTATAAATTAAAATGTGGGTTTATAAACAGTGATAAATATTGTAAAAAGTCCTTAAATTTCTTACTATGTGAACAATTTTTTCAAACAGATTCTAGATAAATTAATAAAAGTATAAAGAAAAAGTTATTCTAGAAATTATATTACATTATGAAAAATAATTACTAAATGAAAAAGAATGCATTTTACTTGAGAAAGAGTTTCTTTTAAACGGCGATGCATATTTTCAACTGCTCTATGCATTAAAGTAACTGCTTGAGCTTGTTCTACAAGCAATGAGCCTAAATTGTATAAAAATAAAATTTAGAGTTCAATAAGACACAAGGTGACATATATATTATGTTTTTGTCAATTGGATGAAACAAAAATGTGAGTGATTTAATTAAACTTACCTATTCCTGGTCCTAACTCTTGGATCTGAGGATGTGATAAAATTGCTGCAAACACTCTTCTTAAATATTCATCCAATATTAAAATATTTGCTAACTATATAGGGAAAAAAATTACAATTTTTTCATAAAAATAAATTCAATGAAATATATAAAAAGAGAAAAAAATGATTTCAAAAATGAGGATATATATATAAAAGAGGAATATAAATACCCTTTCAAGCTCTTCTTCTGAAACTTTCTTAGCTGAAATAATAAAGAAGTTATAAAAAAAATTTTATAGTCTTGAAAATATTAATATGTCAAAATATAAACAGAATAATAAAATAAATGACACAGCATTGAATTTCCTCTGCAGTGAAAACACTGTTTTTCCAAAAATAATAAAATAAGAAAAAAATTTGGCTACAAAAAAAAGGCGCTTGTGAGTGCACTGTCTTAAATATGTGTACCAGTCTGAAATTTTTTTGGTTACAGATTATTTTTATTAATTAATTTTTTTTCAAAAATATGTTTATATAAATATGTTTACATGGTTTTGTCATATAACTTTTAAAAATTTTTATTTTTGATTTGAACAATCCTGCCAAAGTTACTGTATGAGGAATCAAGTTTTTAAATAAAATAGAATTAGTCTGCTAACAGTTTTTTTTTTTAAGAAAATCAAAATCAATGTGAGAAGTTCTTTGAAAACTTTGTATAGAACAATTTTAAAATATCCAGAAGACATGTTTTTTTGGTTCTTAAAAAAAATATTTTTATCAAAACATTTTAAAAAATGAATTAATTTTAATAAACACATTTTGCATATCAAATGGTGGAATTTACTTTTTGCTCTGTTTACACACAGCAATCCGCTATCATTATGTTTCCATTGTAATTTTTTATAAATACAGGGTATGATTTACACAGAATGTAAATGAAACTGCAATTTTTTTTTGCATAAGACGCAGGAGGCCTACGTGGCCTACGCATATGCGAGTTGAAACTTCACAAGGACTAGAAACTTGTTCATTATGGGCATCTCATTGTTGAAAATAGAGAGTCCTGTGCAAAAAGCATTTAGCGTTGTGATTCTTTTTATGGGGTTATGTGCTCTCCATGCCCAAAAGCAATTGAAGAACTAAAAGTACGCATTTGTAATGCACTTGTGTCAGTGACTGCACAAATACTTCAGAAGGTATGTCGTGAAATGAAGTACCGCCTTGAAATTGTCCTGGTCACATAGAACATCTATGATGTATATACACAAAAGTTTGAAGTTCCGCCTACATTCTGTGCAAATCTTATCAATAAATTCTTTTCCGTTAAATAATTATAGCTGTTTGTAATCGCTATATTCATTTTGACTTACCCTGTATAATTTAGTCTTTGCTCTAGAATTACTTATTCTTTACACAATTATTAGTAATTTATCTATAATCCATAAAGTTATATATACTACGACCTCAGCAAATATTTTCAAACATGTCTGTGTCTTTTGCAAAAATTGTAAGTGGAAAAATTGTGTGGAAAAATAATTTTACCCAAAAATATGCCAAGAAGAAAACTAAGTGAGAGACAATTGTTGAGATAAACATATTACAATCGTCTCAAAATTGTCATAATTTAATTATATTTCATTTCTTTCTATAGCTCATGATAAAGTGTAAATTATTTTTATACATCAGTCAATTGATAAAATAGTGGTTAATTTTTGCAAAAGTTTTACTTGTATTCAATTAAATAAGAAATTTATTATAGATGTAATATATTTTTTAAAATTAAAACTAAGTTCATTACGGATGAAAAGCAGGCATTTGAAAAGTAATCAGATACTGTTTACTGGTAATTAAAATAGTAACCCACCAAAGGTTAATATTCATATTAAATTGCTAATTTGAATAAATAATAAATGTCATGGGTATAGAGCAGGGATGGCAAACCAATCGCATGCAACACAATATTTTGAGCACACCACCGATCAAAATAGTTTGCGTTTAAATTCAGAATGACAAAGTTCAATATGAAGAACTACAAACAAACGCAAGTGAATGGTCGCAGTATTCAGCAAGATTTTCTCAGTTCAAATAATTATTGGAAATGCTCAAGTTTTTTATTTTCCATGATGTGACTTATTTTAATAAGCTGAATTTGTCCCAATTCGATTAGTTGTAAATTTAAAATTCAACTAATTGATTTCCAGTCTTGTTCAATATGGATTCAAAAATTTGTTGAAAAAAGGAGAAGGTGGGAATTAATTAAAACAAAGATTAACAAACAATATAAGTAAAAATGCTAGTAATGAAATTTTGGAAACATGTAATTCGATTCCAGATGCATTTAGCTGTTTGAAGAAACTGACTCATGCTATTTTAACCATAATTTCATCTACCTATGCCTGCAAGTCATTGTTTTCAGAGATGAATAACATTAAAAACTCATTTAGAAACTGTTTGGCAGATGACTCCAATTCAGCTTGCATTCTGCTAAAAGTAACATCTTACAATTCTAATACAAGTTATTTGTCATCTATATAATCTGCCACAACAGAATTCACACTAATGTTACTTTAACTAGAATTACATGTATAAATGAAACATTTGCTACTATACAGCACAAAATGTATTTTTTCGTTGCAAATAAAGAGTTTTGAGTTGTTAGTATTTAGTTTCATTATTTTCTCAATAATCACAAGTCAAAATTATTTGACGACACGTCTATACTTCATTAAACATTTCTAAAAGAAAAAATAGCACATTGATCCAAAAAGGTTCGCCTTTCCTGGTATAGAGCTTATTTCCTACCTTTAAATTATTTTTTTACTAAAATTCACAAAAAGTAGCTTTTTTTAATAAATGACGAATTACATGGATATAAAGCTTATTTTCTAAATGTACTCATTCAACTGAATATCTCTTAAATTGCCTACTTATTTTCAGTCTCAAAATAATTTTTATTCATATCAGCACATATATAAAGAACTTAAAGTTCAGCCGATATGTTTACAAACTTATATTTTATATGTTTAAAACAATAAAAATCAACAACTTGTAGCAACTTACATCAATACCTGCAGTACAAAAAGAAATAAGTTACTAGATTTAAATGAAAAACTTACAAAAAAAATTCATACTTTTCATTCTCAGATATTTTAAATTTTCAGCCTAGAAACTTAATTCTTAGTGACTTTAATTTTGTGGTCTCCAATTCACATATATTTCTTTTTCATGAATAAAACTGGAAGGAATTTTATCAAAATTTGTTGAGAAATTATTATTTACTTCTAAAAAATATAAACAGATGACAGCCTTCCATGTGAAATGCTTTTGATAATATTTGGAAACTTCATAATTTATACCATACATAAACATACAAATTACAAAACTCAGAGAAATGATCCAGCAAAACTTATGCTGTAGGCTTTGAAATGTTCAAAATTAATAATAATTTGCTCCCATTTCAAAAGAATATATATATACTGTATTTCCTTGAATCTAAGCCGCACTTTTTTTTTCCTAATATTAATACTACTGAAGATCAGGTGTGGTTTAGAATTGAAAGAAAAAAATTCATTTGATGGGGCAATTAGAGCAATCATACATTCATGAATGTATATATTTAAAAGAGTTTAATACAGGTAAAATAACAAATTATTCACTTCTTATTAGCTCTTTAGTTCTCCTTTTAAATTTATTTTAATTTTGTAAAATTGGATGTCGATACACCATTTTACTCTATTTTTCATTTTTCACAAGAACTTATTGAGAATTTGGGGTGTGACTTGGATTAAAATAAATATGGTATATCTTTTTTAAAAATATACATTTGAACATGCATAAAAAAAAAAAAAACATATGCGAGCCCTAGCCTTAGTGTATAAACAGCAAGAAATTATTTAATTCATATAAATTATTTTAAATGGAATAAAGGGCATATTTATGACTAAAAATAAAAAAAAAATTCCTAAAACTGTTCTATACATATTTAAGTTATCTTCTGCAGGATCTAAAGTATTTTTAAAAATCATCACACGCCACTCATAAATTCTCAAATTTCAATGTAAAAACTCCCACAGTACAAGGAACAGAATAAATGTAAGTTCTGTTATTTATTTAAATCAACACAACAAATGCATTAAATGATAAAAATAACTTAAAATGAAAAAATTCTTTTGAATAAAAAACTTACTTTTTAAATCTGCTATTACTTTTTCTCTAAAAGGAAGAAACCAACCTCTAGATTCTTTTTCTAAAATGCTAGCAATGACTGGAAGGGCTTTGCGAATAATTTCTGAAACATTGCTCAAGTTCAAATATATTGAATCATCAAAAAAAAAAAAATCATTTTAAGAAAAATTTACTAATTTTTAAAACATAGAGGAAAAATATGTATTCAAAATAAAAATCCATTTACAAAACACAAATATTATATATACTAAAATGATAGGTAATCCATCTACAGATTCTATATGGCCCTCTCCAAATTTGAATCGGTTTTGATGCATATTCACTGTATAACGCATACTCCTTTTTCTACACAGAAACCTGAAATGTACGTATGTAGAGCTCGTATGTTTTTAAGTCATTTATTTGAGATACTATGGCAGGCTTTTGAAAAACTAGTACACTTTCAAACAGTATTTTGCTTTATGTAGAAGTCTAATTTTCTTTATTCTCATCTCTTTTTTTTTTTAAGCTATCATTTTCATACCTGGCGTATAATGTGCACCTGTAAATTTTGAACTCATTTTTGGTGTTAAAAGTGCAGGTTATATGCTGGATTTTACGGTATATATAATTTTTTGGGGGGGAGGGGAGTGTTTAGAATAAAATGTTTTATTTTTTAGTTTCTCTGTCCATCAAAACCCAGCCTTTTTTTAGCTTTTATGTTTATTGACAAAAGCATTAGAACAGATTATACATCCCTGCTTTCCAAGTTTGTCAGATATTCCATATACACATGTTTAGAAATTCAGAATATGATGAATAAAGATAGAAGAAAAAAAGGTTCAAGTGTAGTATGGGGGGGGGGGGCACTTGGCGCAGTCCTTTTTTTGTAGCGACTATAAGTGGTCACCAAGGTATTTTCAGAATTATTTATTATTTATTTTAGAATGAATTTAATATCTCACCATGGCATTTATATAAAAATCACCAAATCCGAATCCCTATACTACACTTGACCCGGAAAAAAATATCTAATCCAAGAAACTAAAGGCTGATGAAAATGGTGTGTGATGTCATCAAACCTCATAAAACTAGAAATCATATGTATTTGCCTTGAAGCCCGGAAGTAAAATTATAGGAATTTGACACTATATAATTTTTGTAACTTCCACCAATCCTTTCTTGGTTGCAAATAATACACAAGTACACGTATTTTAAACAAAAAATACTTCAAAATTTTTTTTTATCACTAATATATTACACTAATTTACCTTTATTAAATAAACGTAAATCAATTTCATGACCTTTTGGAGTTTGGAATAAATATGGTAGAGGAGGTGACTTTTCATTCTCCTAATTAAAATAAATATAAACTAATTAGTATTACACATAACTAATACTTTTTGAAGGAAAGCTTTTAAAAATGCTTACTTCTTTCATACACAGAAATTTTATTCTGTTGAATATGTGAGAGCTAAGCAATTAAACAAGTAAATAATATAATTAAATATGGAAAAGAAAAACTTTCAGCATGACACAACTAAATTTAAAAGAAAAGATACATCAATTAAAATATATTTAAAAAAATATGAAATAAAATAAATAAATTTAACACATTAAGTTTACATAAGTAAATTGGAATATTCAGTTAATTTGATTGATTGTTCATTAACATTACACTATGAAGCATCATTGTTACAAGCAAGCACACATTTTAGTTAAACTTTAGCTTAATGAATTAGCTTGAGTGGCATCACCTTTTTGCTGTTGCATTCTATTTACTTTTCTATTTAAAACAGTTAATTTTACACAGTGTTGAAAAAATAAAATATATTCTTCTAATGCCTCTCAACAATCACAAAGGTTATTAGCAAAGGGCTTTGTAATTTTGAACCATGATCAAGTGATGCAGACACTTTTCAGTCAGCACCTCACTTTCCGAACTTCCACATCATAACAACTTGAGGACTTGAACATTGAGAGATTTAATATACATCAGACCTTCTACATTTTGTATCTTTGGTGGTACCAGGACTCAAACCCATACTTGACAGAAACAGTTCCAGCCATTAGTTCACAACCACTTGGCTAATGTGACCAAAATATTTGGTATACAAATATGTAATAATATTTAGAGATAGGATAAAAATGAACAAACTTTTCCAAAAGAAAAATTTATACTACTTCTTGCAAAAATTTCATAAGACTTTTTAAAAAGTAAATTGTACATAACACGTTAAAAGTTTTTCAAAAATAAAAATAACTTTGATTCTGTTCTGTAGTTGGGTGCAATGGTAGCTAAGCAAATGTTTTTTTTATCAATGGCACACAACATATACACAAATAAAAGTTGCTTATATAATGTTAATAATTATTTATTTTACTGAATTAAAACCAAAAATTCCCAGAAGAATAATGGACAATATTCAAAATTGGTGTCAATTCATCAGCAGCCAATTGTAATATTTGAAGATTCATCAATTGCACTCGACTAATGTAACAGCACCGTATCTATTCAATATGAACAATGCCAAGAAAAGTATTAATACTTACAAATAAATATTTCTCAGCAGTCTGTTTTCTAATTTGATGTTTGACAAATTGGCACAAATTATCAATGTCATCCTCAAAATTTGGCTATAATTAAACAAAATGCAATTAAAAGATTAAAAGTTATTCATAATATATGTAACAAGTAGTATTAAAAAAAAATTTAAGTCAATTCCTACTTAGATCAACAAAGAAAAATTTTATTTTAGCTATTTTTTATTAAATAGTTACAATTAATATAAATATGCATATACATATGACAGAATCACAACATTAAGTGGTAATTAATCTTTATTAATTATCATTAAAGTATTGTATTGTCATCCAAAACAATCGTGTATATAATATTTCAGTTCAACTGAATGCTTTAAAATGCAAGAAAAAAAACCTTCTCATGTTTTGACACAAGTCGCCAAAAATGATGCCAACGTAGCTGTATTTGTAATTATTTGAATAATAAGTTTTAATCAATTAATTTTTATTAATTATAATTAAATTATTGTATTATCATCCAAAATAATCATGTATATAAAATTTCAGCTCAATTGAGCGCTTTAAAATGTATTTTATTAACGATTGAAAATTCCACCAAGACAAATAAATAAATAAATAAGTAAATAAGCATATAGAGAGTGTGAGCTAATAGTAGGAATTGAAAAACAAAATCAAGTTAGAGCAAAATTATTATTAATACCCGCACTGTAAGTTCTGCAACCAAATACTTGCTCCGTTCTTCTTGTATTCGAATATCCAAATTTTTTGCAGAAAGTGAAGGAATACCAATAAATGCATCTAAATAAAAACAGTTTTAGAGAGTTTACTAATTTTATTTTTAGCTAAGTTCATCTTGCAAAATAAAAAACATAGAATTACCTAATAAAATAGCTAAACCATGAATGAAGGCACGTACAGACTGTGACACACTGAAAAAGTCAGAAATCAACCTATTGCGAGCAGAAACCACTATCAGATGAACAGACAGAGCAATGTCCTTTTGAAAAAAAAAATGTTTATTAAAAAAAATACATGGGAAAATGATGAAAATGAACTTAAATGCAATATTATACACTTCTTTTCAAACAAAATCTTAATTATAACATTTAGATGTACAAGCACAACAGACAAAACATTTAGAACAAAAATGTTCCTTAAAATAAAAAAATTTCATATCTAATTTTTTTATAATTAAATATACATTATTTTATTTCATTTTATTAAATAAATAATATATTAACTCAAATTTTTTTGATTACTTTTGAAAAAAAATCAAGGAATTCATAATAAACATAGCGGCCAAATGATTAGTCACCTACCACTTATTTTTATTTTTCCTTTAACTGCAACTATAGAAAATATTAAATAATATCTTAGAAAAAGTACTTGTCAAAGTAATCAAATATATTATTTCAATTTAAGATTGTTTTAACTTTATAAAACTAATTGTTTTTGTTTTACAAAGACATCAACAAAATTTGTTAGATTTTAAAAGAGGACAGATTGTTTGCATGCAACAAAATGGCATCAAACTATCTTAAATTTCAAAACAACTGAGAATATCAAACAGAATTGTAGTAAGGATATAAAGCATATTTCACTAAAGATAGGACAAAAGCTTCATCATCCAGGGGACATAGACTCAAGAAAATGACAAAATGTGATGAGAGTAAACTGTAAGAAAATAGGGAAAGTGGATGATTGAGAAATCTACAAATTACAAGAGTTCAATTTAAACTCGGAAATAAAGACTTCTCACAGAACAATGCGAAGAGAACTTAAATTTTTTGGCCTTGAAAGTCGAAAGAATTCATTAGGAACAACATGAAGCACTTCATCCAGATTGCATACAAGCAGTTGTGCAGGCTAGAGGTAAAGGTGCATTTGGTTGGAATAGAATCGGTCCCCTTATCACTGTACAGGGTAAAAGAACTGGGAATGAATACTTATCTCATTTGGAAAATATTTTTCAAACTCTTAATGAAAGATTAGTTTCCAGATTGTGACAAAATATATCACGATAATAATGCTACCCCCTATCATGCCAAAACTGTACAGACCTGGTTTAACCATAACCATAGTATATTTCATCATCTGAAATGGCTACCAAAAAGTCAAGATATTAGTGTAATCCAAAATCTGTGGGATGAACTGGAAAGGCATTTAAGAGGGTTTCCAACAAATATCACTTCATAAAGCATGGTCACTGTAGACACCCGTCAGAAGCTTATTGCATCAATAACACGATGAGTTAATGCTCTACACAAAGAAAAAGCATGAAATATTAGATAAGGGTCATTTGGCCAGTATGTTTAGTCCCTTGGAAAGAAAGAAAAATCACCTGCAGAAGAGTATCATGAATATTGTGCACTCCCTTCTGTAGCAATTGACTTAAATGCCATTTGTGAACTTGTCCAGGAAAGTTCATGCTCTCAACTTCAAAGGTTCTAAAAAATCAGATTCTTTCATTAAATTTTTGATAAATTCTTAATCATTAATCTTAAAACAAATCATGAATTCTTGACAGACTTTCTGAAAAACAAAGCTTTTATTATTTTTTCAACAAAATGTTAATAATTTTTTTAAATAACTTAACAATAAAAAAGTCATATTTAGACTTATCGGTTAATGTTGAGTTAGAAAATGTGTTTTCTGAAATACCTTCCAGTTAAATATTCTTATCTTTTCATTGCAAAAATAAATAAGATAATTATTCAGTATATAAAATTATGTTTATGATGAAATTTATTATGTAATTTTATTTCCTTGTTAAGTAATGCTCAAGGGTAACAATCCATGACTTCGTAATAAAATATGATTTAAAACTGATGTGCATTCCAATGAAGGTACACTATACACGGTTTTTGAATAACCATTAACACTGCATTAGAAAACAACCTGAGAACTATTAGCAAAAGATTTCCTCATTTAAAACCATGATCAAGCAACAAGGATAACATCCAGGCTATTACTATTCTATGTATTTATTTCCCCAATAATATGAGGTAGAAATTTATAACATATCAGTATTGTTTTCATGCTTATATATAATTTTATAAAAAGAACAGTTCTATACTTACACAAAGAATACTAATATATTTTATATATAATTGAAAATTAGCATTTTAAAATTACAGGGTAAACATTTTTTACTCATTATTAACAAATGTGCAAAAAATTCATCACTAAGTAATTTATAATGATTGAAATATTTAAAGGCAAACTAAATTTATTTTTTTTTTTTATTTTAACAAATATAAATATATTGGTTATTTTATTTCTTCCTCTTAAGCACTACAATCTGTTGCAGGCCATCTCGAAAAGACTTCTCCATCTGGCCTTTATTTGGCGCAATAGCCCTCCTATTACCCTTAAGTCATTTTTAACATTATCTAGACACCAAGTTGGTGGTCTTCCTTTCTTTAGTTTTCCATCTATTCTTGAAAAAGTTATCTTTTTGGAGATGTCATAATATCTAAATATATGACCCAACCATTTAATGCATGATGTTTTGGCTACTTTTAAAATGTTGAATTTACCATATTTTTTTTACAAATTTCATTATGTTTTACAAGTCCGAAGATCTTTCTCAGGACTTTCCTTTTGAAGATCAACAGCATGTCCATTTTTGCTTTGTTGAGGGTCCAGTATTCACTTCCATAAAGGGCAAAAAACTGACCTTACCAAAGTTCTGTAAAAGTTTGTTTTGGTTTTCAAACTGATTAACTTTTATTTTAGTTGATTTCTAAAGCCATATATGAACTATTATTTTATTTCAATTTTTGTATCATTGCTGTTTGAAAACGAAAGCCCTTTTAATTGCACACGTTTCGAATGGCTTCTTTAAAAAAACCATTGGGCCCCTTTTTTTTTTATTCGGGAAATTCGTGTTTTCGGGGGCCCACCGGTCCACAGGAAATTATTGTTCCTAGATATTTTAAGTAGCTCACAGTCTCAAAAGTATAATTATTTATCTTTAAGGGGGGGGCATATATACAGTTTCACTTGATATGGTCATAAATTTAGATTTATCTTCATTGATGGTCAAGGCTCATCTTCCTTGTGGTTTTCTCAAGCGAGACAAATGCCTTGACAACTGCCAGTTTAGTGCACCCAATGATATTTATATCAGCAAAAAAGCTAGCAGTTAGATTGTTCTCTGCAGAATAGTCCCACTTGTATTTAATTCAGAGTATCTTGGAGCTTTTTCAAGCAACAAGTTAAACAGTGGGCATGATAGTGCAGCGCTTTATCACAGTCTTTTTCCAGTATGAAAATGTTCTAAAAATTGCAACAAAATGTTTATTTTATATAAACATTATGATTAAACTTACCCACTTTCCTTTACACTCAATAACTGCTTTTTTGTTAGAGGTTGAGGGTCACCTTTTGCATCTAGGGATACAATATTCAGTTCTTCAAATGTAGGTGCCACAAAAAGATCTCGTACAACAAGAGGTTTTGCCTGTACAAATACAGTTATAACTTTTATAATTACACTGAAAAAAATACATAACAAATACAGGAGTTATTTTTTAAATAAAGGCTCATTTGTTAATAAAAACAAATATTTAGAAAAGACATAGTCCAAAATTTTATATTTTATATTTTTTTTAAAAAAAGTTACTTCATTTCAATAATTTATGAGTTCCAGAAGTTGTTGTTTTTTTTTATCAGTGCCTATGTTATACAAATAAGCTGTCCTTAATGGCAATCAATTTGAAAAAAAAAAAAAACCTTTTTTTACTGATATCATACAACTGACCAGTGAGAAACTCATTCAAGTAACGGAACAGGTGATGGTCACTTGGTATAAGGTTGTGGCTGTGTGATGGAAGATCCATCCTAAAGAACTGATTCATTTGACACATTCAATTATATGCTTGTAATAGTATATCATTGCATTGGGACTGTACATCTGACAGAAACATTCTTTGCCATCAAAAGCCATATCTCAGATTGCACTTCACTCAGTGGGCTGCTCACTTTTATCTTGAATATTATAATCTATGATAATGACTACATAAACTGTTAAAATTTCTAATTTTGTTTGATTTTTATTAAAGCAAGTCAGGAGTTGACAAACAAGTATTTTTCTTTAAAAGCCTGAAATGGCTGACTATTTACAGTCACAACTTTACTTCAAAAATAACCTTAGAAGTAAAACAGCTTCAGATCTTGCTTTAAAAGTAGAACCAAAATACAAATTGTTAAGGAATTAGCAGCATCACCAGAGGTCTATCTCTAATAAATTCAAAAAAAGGAATGATCACACTGCAAAAATTAAACAAGCTAGACACCAAAAATTATACCATTCTAGAAAATTGCATTGTGAATAATCTTAATACCACTTATTTGCAAAAACTGTAAAATAATATACTTTTTCCCAGTTCATTATTCTAATTGTTCTACTTTAAATTTAATCCTCTTACACATCTGAATGTAATCATATTTAAGAGATACTGGTTTTTATTTTACATTAGTGTTCCTTGTCATTTTTAGTATTAGAGATCAGATTATTTTTCTGTAAACTATGAGTGTTACTTTTACTTTTTTACTTTGCTCATTTCTTTTAATATGTGTGTGTGTGACATCACAATACATAGTTAAATTATATTACTTTACTGCAACCTAGTCTCTAAATTTCAAAAGCCAGTATTGGTTCCCAGTTTAATTAGTTAAAGATCTTTTTTATACAACTAAATACTCAGGTGTATATTTTTTATTGCAAATTTATGTATATTTGCATTCATTATTCAACAAGAACTGTCTGATATTTTCAAGAGAGAGAATGGTCCTATATAATACTATCAAAAATACAAATTTCTTCCTTTTTTATTGCACTTGAGAAAAAAATAAAAAATATACAAAAATGAAATATTCAGTCAATACATTAGCTATGTCACTATAAAAGGTTCAACTCTCTATTGTAGTTCAAAATCTTCATAAAGATTACTAGTAAAAGAATATATATTTGATCTCTATCTTCAAATAAATTTCCTGTTCATTTTAAAACAAAAATTTAGAATAAAATAATAATAAGCATAATACTTAATAATAACAAATATAATAATTTAATAATACTATTTTTATGTAACTTAATTACACATAGCATGCAAAGATAAATACAATTCTCAACTGATATACTTTAGTCATTAATATACTACTTCAAAAAAAAATTATTATTTAGCATTTATTATAAAACAAATTCAAGTAAAATTCTTTAAAGATTTAAAAAAAGGTCTCAGTATTTAAAAATTGAACCTTTTTATTTCCATCACTCTCTGTAGTGATAACAGTGAGTGGTGGAGGCAGAACAATTGGAAATTCATCCCAGTGATACAACACTCGCTCTGCTACCTGAAAATTTTCAAAAATTAAAGTGAAACTGTATTTCAATGAAAAGGAAAATATACACATTAGGTAAATAAAAAATTAAAACAACTTTTAATAATTATCAGTAGCCTTTTAAACCTTCTATTTTCACAGAATGAATAGTTTATGGACACAATTTCAATTAAAAAAAAATCAAAGTAAAAAAAAATAATCAAAAACTTATGGAGAAAAAAAAATTATCAAAATGATTTATAATTAATATATAAACTTAACAAGTTAATTTATTGCAAAAAATATACAATTTGAACATTAAACAATATAAAAGACTTAAAAATGACTTTCTACACAGAAATTCATTAAGAGAAAAGTTTAAGTAAATAATAATTACAGAGTATAAAAAAAAAATTTTAAAGTTTCGAAATAATTAGGAAATTTAAGAACAAATCATTTTTATGAAAATTGAGAAAGAGTAGTTTTTATCAAAAATAATAGATCAAGAAGCTGAACATTTTATTCTAGTGTCAAAGAAATGAATTTTAAAAAAATCATTTATGATGATTAGTGAGTTATAACAAACATCTTTAAAAAATGCCACAATCATCACAATCTTTTACTTTATACACTCACACAAATAAATAATTTTCATCTGATTTGTATAGAATCATAAAAATGCAATAAGTTTTTACAACAATATTCAAAGTTCTTACATTATTTTGCTATATTATTAATAATTCTTGAATCAAGATACACTGTTTAAACTTTCAACTTAGATTCAGTAAATGGCTGATTTTTTTATTGAGATGAAAATTTATACATTATCAGGTTAAGAGCTAGAAAAATTTTAAGGCAAAGTTCATTAAACGAACATAAGATTTTCCTTAACAGACATGCATTTAGTTTTTTTAAATACAAACAATGATATTAATTAATAAATTGTTTCAGTGTCTCATAAAACTACACCTACATATTTCCCTTACACATATAATGGTCTAATTAAATGATACTCAACCTGCACCCCACCGCCCTTTTCCGAGTGGCCCAGTCATGGCCCATTGCACTAAGAAATTCATTTAAGAATATGTACTAAAAATTTAGGGGGAAATTCTATCAATCAAACAATTGAATCAATTAATTTTGCAATGAATTTGCATTTTTTTATAGTAGAGTGTAAACAAGACAGTTGTTCATGGATGAAAGTAAATAAAAACTACCCCATAACTCATTAAAAGATGTTTTAAAGTAAATATTTTGTGTGTTTGATAGAAAGGTTAATATGGTATTAAAAGCCAAAAAAAAAAAAAAAATGAGTTTTAATATTGTGATTAATTCTGCTTTGTTCAATGTTGCTTGAGTCTTATAGTGTTTGTTTTTTTCCATTATCCTCATAGCACAGCCTACATGAAATACCTGCCATATGTATGCGGCCTAGTGGCAGAAAAGGTCGAGTACCCCTGATTTAAATGATTTTCATTATCTCAAACCAATTATCAGATCTGAATATGAATTACAAAATCACATTTCATATATATATGTATATAATTACACCCACCAACCTTCTCTCAGACATAAGGCATCTTGCAGTCCAGTACAAAGCAGAAGTTACACCAGCAGGAGGGAGAACTACATAGTTATATAGAACATGAGGTAGAGAGGGGCAATCACAAATAGATGCTCCCCAGTCATCGAACTGAATAACAAAGAGCAGAGCGAACCAGCTAGGCCTATCTTAAACAGATGGGCCTACAGGTAATCATGCCTGGTGATGAATCTAAAAGCATGCCATTTCATCCACCCTAGCAAGGACAGAAAGTTAAGTACATCTCTGGCCATCGAGTAGATAAGACCAGGATTTAACAACAGCCAACTCTTTAAGAGTGGATATTCTTTTCTGACAATAATTATCTCTGATAAGTCACTTGGCATTTCTAAAAGGAATCAGTAGACAAGGTGGATGCAGCATCAAAGCCTCTTTGGTCAACTTGTTGCCTTATTCATTTCCATGGATGTGCAATGGGAAGGGATCCATTGAAGGACAACCTCTTTTCCAATGCTAAGAAATGAATCTATAAGTTGTTTACATTTGAATTCAAGTTCTGATGGGTATGGATAGTAGCCTGATATGCAGTGGCATAGAGTGGGTTTTTGCCACCACCTACACCAAGTCCATTTCATCTTTCCGCGTAATAGTGTCACACACCAGGTCTTGCTCTTCATACAACTGTCACAGGGAAATGCCCCAGCAGTCCAAAAGATGAGCAGGAGAAGCAGGGAAAGAGCAGGGACAAGCAAAGAAAGACTTTATACCTTGCACAAAAGTCATACAACACAGGTGACCACTTTTAAAGTGCGCCAAAAGCAGATTTAAAATCAACAAACACAGTCAGCTTACTTCTTTTCGAAGCTGTCTTTAACTTGTTGAGTCAAAGGAACAATTTGTTCGGTTGTATTGTTACCCCGTGTGAAGCCTGCCTATTTCTCAGATTTATGACAGCAGCTGTCCAGGTAATATTGTAGTCAATCAACACACAACCATACTTTCAGTTAATTTACTCAGAATGCATGTTAAGGAAATAGGTTTAAAACTTTGGACGTCAGTCGGGTCTTCTTTAGGTTTTAAGATGGGTAAAATATCTGCCTTTCTCTAATAATTTGAAAAAGAGCCATCCCACAAGCTTTGTGTATAAAAAGTAATATAGTTTGTTTAGTCTTGAAGCACCCCCCTCAAGTTCCAAAATAAATTCTGGAAGAATAAAGAATACTGTCAGGACCAACACTTTTCCATCTAGATAAGCCTCGTAGGGCCCTTTGGAATTCCTCATCTGAGAAAGGAGCAGAGAAAGGCATATCCCATTCCTGGCTCACACAAGGAGAATTTATTTCTCTCATTTCAATCTATCCTCTAGGTCTAAAGTTTCTAACCTTATGGTAAAATTTCAAGAAGGTCTTTGCTATAACCGAGTCAGAAGTCAAAATTTTTCCGCCAACCTTCATTAGTTGTTTGCAAGGCTGCATTCGCTTGACCCATTCAAAGCAGAAATAAATCTAAAAGCTTTTAGCCCATTATTTTGGTAGTCAAAATTCTCTAAAAATTTGTTAAAATAAGTACGCTTTGCATTAAAAATTTCTTTCTTTAATATAACTCATTTTTTTCCCAAAAGATATGCAGTCTTCAAGAAGGCCAGTAGAATCAGCTCTATCTTTTGCTAGGTCTTTTTCTTCCTTAAGAGCCTTTAGTTTAACATTCTAGAAAGGTTTTGCAATCTTAATATGGCCTTTCGGAATACAAGCATTGGCACAAACTAAAATAGTAGTTATAATTTTGTCGAAAGCTTTGTCCTCATGTCTAAAAGACAATTTCCCAAAAGAGTATTTGTTATGCTTGTATATATCTCCCAATTAGCTATTTTCAAATTCCATCTAGTGACTCTGGGATCATGTGTCTCCTCTGGATTAGAAATAATAATAGAATATTTTTTAAATTTCTTTTAATTATTAATTGAATAATTTATAAAAAAATGCAAAAAATTCCTTTAGTTTAAAAAAAAATTACCTTTTTTATTGCTTGAACAACCTCAGTAACTTCCACTGGAGCTCCATCTAAGTCAACTGGGAAGTTAAGAGGAGCACGCTATAAAAAATAAACATGAATTGTAGGTATATTTATAAACAGTTAATGAAAGAGTAATGCAGTTCTAAATTACAGATTTTAAAAGAATACTAGCTGCATGGCCCAACACTGCACAGGCTTTTTCGAGTGTATAACTTTTTGCTTGTGAAAATTTCCCCTTCCCCTCTTGGTATCAGCACTTCCTAATGTGTGTGTCATTTCTATATCAATGTTATTATAAATTATCTTTTTCAAAACTTCTTCTGCCTCGTTGTCTGTGTCTGTTTGTTCTATTTAGTCCTGCATTGCACAGGCTTTTCCTGAGAGTATAACTTTATCCCAATGGAGATTTCCCCTTTCCCTCTCGACCCCAGCACTTCTGCATATGTGTATGCATGTGATGTGAGTGTTTTCTTCATTTATGTCATCAAAATTCCCTTTTCCAAAATTTACTTTCACTTTAAGTCACTTAATTCTCACTGCTATGACTCATAACAGTAAACTAAACGTGTCACATTACAAATTAGAAGTATTTCTTAGCAGCATTAAATCAATCACTTGTTAATCCCACTATTTGACATATAGAATGAAATTGAAAGAACTTTCATAAGTGTGTGAGTACATACATTTATAAAATGTTTTGAACATAAAATATCTCAAATAAAAAATAAAAAAAGTGAGCTGTTAATATCAAAATAGGCCCAAGACTATGGTAAAAGATAGTTTAATGAGCATCCATTTCCCACATTCATGAGATTGGATATCAATTGAAATGCTCAAGAGAAAGAGTAAATATATTCGTTATAACTATGATCATACTGAAAACGATAAGATCAAAGTTCTTTATCTCTTCTCAATTATAAGCTCTGACAAATTTGGTAATTATGAAATGATGGAATAAATTTCCAGTTATATTCTACTGATGAAATTCCATACAAAAAGTTATAAATTATTTCATTCCCATCATTTTTGATGATTAAGTTGTTTTAAACATTTAGTAGATAATTCAAATTATAAAATATAAATGCAATTCATTTCTGAAATCATAAATTTTGAGTTTTTATTGTATAGAAGTATGAACTAATGTTAATGCATTGTATCGCAACTTTAATGCTTAACAGTATCAAAATATTTACAGTTATTATTTTACGTATTTTTAACTGAATATTTTAAACAATGTTTTGTCTATTACAGTACAAAATATGAAAATAAGAATATGATTTTAAATATCCCTCTTTTGAAAAAAATTCAAACTTTAAATACATGAACAAAAATTTAAGTAATTTAAAATCCCATGTATAACACGCACCTGTACTTTAATTTATAGCGAGATTTTTTAATTTATAGGAAAACTCCCCATATAACCTGCACCCCTATTTTTACAAATGAGCCTGAAATATACCAATGCAATGTTCTTATGTTTTGAAGTTATTCATTTGAGGTATGATCCCAGGCTTTTGAAGAATTCTAGAACTACAACCCTTTAAGTTCATTAGGTATGTCATTACTTTTAATTAAACACTATTTTGATCTATGTAGAAGTTAATTTTTTTTTTTTTTTTTTTTTTTTTTTTAAATTTTTAAAATTAATTTTTATACCCGGCGTATAATGGACATCTGTAAATTTAGACTTATTTTTTGAGTTAAAAGTGTGCCATACACGCTAGATATTACAGTAATATGTGTGTTGGTACTTCTCAATTATTTCATACCAACTTTTTATGCTGTTTGTATAGATACCATCACTTTCACAATATATAAACATACCAAAATACTTCAGAAAGCAATAATATGACACTAAAAGTAATAAAACGTCTCACCTGAGGTTCAATTACTTCAATTTCCATTATTGCTGAAACTGTCACATTTGTCAATCGAATGGCAATAAAATAAATATAACAGCTTAAATACAGGAAATTTGCAGTCCTGTAAAAGGAATGTAAGCAATTCAAAAAGTACTCAAAATATATACGAGCACAGATTAAAAAAAATAATAGTAAACAATAATTACAATATACCAACCAAACATGATTCAATACCAAATGATGCTAAACATGTTTTTTTATCAAATAGCAGACAACATAGTAGTTTCGAAATCGGTAATAAAAAGTACTTTCGTTTACATGAATAATAAGTGTGACAATTTCCAAAAGAAGTAATATGAAAAATGTATCATAAATTGGTTAAAAATACCAATTTCAGAAACTTTTATTTTCTAAAATTAAATAAAATGCAGATATATATTTTTTTTAAAAAAAATAATTGAAACAATCTTAAAACTGATATTTTCCATACCATAATTTTTTAAAATCATTAATGAAGAGTTAAAAAATATTATGTAATATTTAGATTTTAAATTAATGAATGTTAACAAGCCATTGCGTTTTATTATAATTTATATACAACATAAAACTAGTTGTAATTTTTTTTTTTTCAATCTGTCTACAGGATACATTGAATAAGTTGAGAAGTACACGAGAAACTGCTGCTGTCAATGATATGAAAAAAAGAACATATGATAAGCTATTAAAGTCTGTAAAAGAAGTAAAGGTTTCATCAAAAAATTAATAAATATACTTTTAATAAGTAAATTTATTTTATTTTCGTGGCATACCCATAAACCAACACGATTTTTAATATTTGTTAGTTCTATTAATAGGAAGTGAAATCAGAGCAAGATCAGTTTAGTTTGTTTCTTAGAAAAATGTATTAGGTAGGAAAGGGATTTATGTTCCAAAATTGGATGTTGCAATCTTCAATAGGACTTAAGTTGTCTGATAATCTCAGTTTTTTAAAGAATTGAATATACTTAATACAATAAGTGAGATAGAGTTGAATTTGAAAAGTGAAACGTAACAGAAAAGTTTAGGACGTGTCGCCATTTTGTAAGTATTGCAATTTGCGTAATCCAATTGAAAATATTTTGATGGTGTGATTTGAAGTAACTTTGTACTGTTCCTTTATTCATGTACATTATTATCTTTGAATCTGAATAATTTTGATAACTAAACGTGGGGTTATGTAAAGAACTGATTCAATCGAATTTGTTAATGTCTTAAATTTTAAAACTAATAAACTTTTGAATCGTGTTATATTTTTATTAAAATATATTTAATAGAATTTTTTTAAGTAAGATTTTAAAATTTAATTCAAGGGGAATAGTTATTATTTTATTGAATCGAATTATTTCAGATTCAAAATTCTTAACAATCGCGGTACGTTTGCCATTACAAATATTACAATGTTGTTGCTCAGAATTGGCATTACTGCTATTTAGCAGAAAAATTTGCAGACCGATATCGAATTAGTTAGTTCCTTATTCTCTATGGATTTTTTCCTTTTTTTAATGTTTTATGCTTGTGAAATTTTAAATTATCTCTCCCTTTGAAATGGTTTTACTTATTTTAAAAAAGTGAATATGGTTTATTTTGTAAGTATAAAGCTAATATAAGTATACTATAATTGATTCTTTTCATTTCAGTTATTTTTTTTGCCCATTTGAATTCCAGTATATTATTTGTTTTAAAATTCATATAGTTGTATCATTTTTGTTGAATCTATTTTATTTGATCATAACAGTTTAAATTACATAAAAATCTACAAATAGCACTTCTATTTCTCATGCTTACAAGCAGTTTTGTTATTTTTATTTTTTTTTTTCTTTGAAAATGGTAATTTGTAAACCCTTGGAACAACTGAATATAAATTGGATAGTTTGGCGATTGTGCTTCTTGTTAAAAAATTGCAAGTTTATATTGAACCAGTCGCCAAGGTACTTTTTTCGGAATTATTTATTTCAGAATGAATTCGATATCTCACCATGACATTTAGGAAAAATTCCCCAAATCCGAAGAAAAATCGCTAAATTCAAAGTGCCCCCCCCCCTATACTACACTTGAACCACTATATCTATGCATCATGTCTTGTGAGATGCATAACAAAAACAATAGCAGTTATCTGTATTCAATTTATCATAATTTTTGAAAATTGTAATCTTGTATTTTAACTGTTAACAATTTACCCTAAATAATATTTTTTAATCCTAAGAAAAAAGTTTCTAACATTAAATGATTCATTTGTTTTTTAGGTGTCTGAAGTGAAATAAAAGAAATGGCAAATTGGTATGTATTAGTATTTTTTCAATTCCTATTATTAGCTCACACTCTATATATTTATTTATCTTGGTGGAATTTTCAATTGTTAATAAAATACATTTTAAAGCATTCGATTGAGCTGAAATTTTATATACATGATTATTTTGGATGGCAATACAATAATTTAATTATCATTAATAAAAAATTAATTGATTAAAACAAATTATTCAAAGAATGGGCTAAATTCATATGACTTCATAATCTCATGATAAATGACAAACATGTGTTTATAGCCAATCGGTTCAAAGTTCTTCGTTGTTGCCAACTTTTTCTTTTTGCAGAAACTTTCTTTTAAAAAGTTCATATTTGTCAACAATTATAAATAAGCAACATATACTTGATTTTAAAAATACACGTATAAAATAAGCGTTTTTTTTTTTTTTTTTTTTTAATTTAAAAACCATCTGATGTAAAAAAAATTTTTATATAACATACATATATACATTTTTACTCAATTATGAAACTTGAAATTTTATCTAAATTTTACAAATAGAATAAGAAGTACAATGAGGTTGATTCAAGTGACATCGTAGTCACATGATAGTGAAAGCACATGATTCTAGCTAATCAATTCAAAACTCATGTGACGTCATAGTCACACGATAAAAACTATCTTGTGTTTCCAACTAATCAGTTCACACGCTCCTGTGTTGCCAAGTTATTAAAAAAAATCTTTTTGAAGAAATTTTTTTCCCTAACATTTAAACATCTTAAACCAAATATTAAATTTGAAATTTTATCCGAGTTTTACAAATAGAACAAGTACAATTAGTTTAATGTTTGTTTTGAATTCAATGGAAAACACATGTTTGTTTTTATCATGGGACTTCATGAATCAAGCCCATTAATTTATGTTTGTTTTGAATTCAATGTAGAACACATGATTATTATGAATTTAGTCCATTACAAATGCAGCCACGTTGGCATCATTTTTGATGACTTAAGAGACCATTTTGGCGACTTGTGTCAAAACATGAAAAGATTTTTTTTCTCACATTTTTTTCACATTACCACTTAATGTTGTGATTCTGTCATATGTGTATATACATATTTATATTAATTGTAACTATTTAATAAAAAGTAGCTAAAATAAAAATTTTCTTTGTTGATCTTGGAAGGAATTGACTTAAAAAATTTTTTTATATATATTACTTGTCGTGTAGAATTTTTTCTGTGGAATGTTAATGTATCTATTACCTAATTGCAAATTTCTTCATAAAACAGGTAAATATATCAAGATATTTTCATACTTTTGGTAATTTTCCATTTCATTAGTGCCTTTTTTTCTGTGGCAGTTTTTCTCAGTGGGTTAAAGTGTGGAATAGGGGGGGGGGGGTGGGGATGTCAATTTATTTTGGCGACCGATTTCGGTCGCCAAACTACTTCATTTAGCAATAGGTGTTTTTAGAGGTTGGATTCAATAACCAAGCTACATAATTTAGCAGTAGGTGTTTTGAAAATTAACAGATTGTAATTTTATGTGGAATGAAAAGAAATATTTATAAAGCCATCACTATTTCATAAAATTTAAAGTGTGTTTTTTTGAGGAATGGTAAATTAGAAAATTAAATAAAAATGCTTACCTACTCTCAGGATAGTTCTAAAGGAGGGCAAATTTCTTTCACACACATTTTCATACATACCTCTTTGTAAAAACTCATCCAATCCGTGAATGTTTTCTTCAACACGTGTTTGAAAGAAAGGAAGTCACGGTTCGACTTTTGCACCCACATATTTGTCGACATCAGACTCTCGCGCATACTCAGCTTACTTTCTTTGAACCAGCTGTTCTTCCTTACAGATCTTTGTATATGATACACATTCTCTACCTTTTGGCATTCCCAAATACATCCATCACTCAAATCCTTTTAATCAAACACATTACTTTCTTGCTAGTGGAACATTAAGCATTTGTGGCAGTCGATCTGTTTTTCATGCACCACTGTATTTCAGGCAATTTACCCTTTCATTCCTAATCATTAAAGAACCCCTGCAAATCGTACCTTTCAGACATACACTTCAGGATAAGTTGAAGGAAAATCAAGTAATAAAAAATGGCAGAAAAGTTCAAAATATCCACTATGGACGAAACCCATGTTTGAAATGAAAATTTAAATAAAATGGGATTTTTAATTCGAAAACAGTGTGCTCGTGTTGCGGATATTTTCAACTTTTTTAATAAACCAATTGCAATTGATTAAAAATAGCATATGACCTTATCTGCATAAGACCGTATATCAAAAATCAAGTGTTACCAAATTATACAGTCTGTGAGAATAAATTTATCTCACCAGGATATCCAGATAAAAATCACCCCCCTCCCATCCCTCCCAATCTACACTTTAGCCTTCTCAATGAAATGTGTGTTGCCATTCGAACTAAAAATTACTGTTTTGTTGTTATTCAGATGTTAAAATAATTTTCATGTAATTTATCTGTACAAAGTTGCTTTAGCATTTGCATGCATTTATAATGTTACTGTTTGGTTAACGGAGCTCAAGTCTGAGTGGACTTAATTCGTGTGGCTGCATAAATAAAAGTGGTAAAATCCTAGCAGGACCCATTGGTGTTTTATGGCGGCAAAAAATTTTCGCCAAATCGAGAAACACAAGTTTTTCAAAATGGCGTCAAAGATAAAACTCTTGGAAACTGTGTCAGATGGGGGGGGGGAAAAAAACTCAAAAATCATGAAATGAATGGGGTTTCCTGAATGGCGTCAGGGAGAGACGTCTGAAAACCGTTGGTAGTAAATGTTTTACATTAAAAAAAGGACGAGATTCTTTATTTTATAAGTAACTAATACAAAACCAACTCTTCTCTCTATAGCTATAGTTATCTTTTAGACAATCAGTATAGCTAATTTTTTCCCATATGAGCATGAAAAAAAAGTTTTGAATCAGTAAATTCTTAATAAAGTTTTTTTAAGAACGTTTAAATTATTCAAATATTTTATTGGGCATGACATAAACATGAAGGCTATACAAAATATAAGATTTATATTTAACACATCAGTATCTGCAGTAATAGGCTATTTCATGGATAAGACTATATAAATTAAAGTATTATAAGATTCATATTAATTTAACTCATCAGTATGTGTAACAACGTAAATTATTTGAAATTATTGAGAAGTATATAAAATTTAAGTAAATCAGTATTTTAAAGAAAGACTAATAACTAGCTTAATCAATACCAATTAAAAGTTAATATCAATAATTAAATACTAATAGAAAGTAATATAAAAAATACTAATTAACAAATAACATGAAATAAATGGCAAGAAATTCTGAATTCTTGTCCTGAAATATCAGCCTTCAGAGATTCATAATGATGTCTGAACCATTGAAAATCCCAGAGAAAAGAAACGAATCGGCAATACTTTTGAAATGAACACTCTGATTAAAAAATGCACCATAAATTGAAAATCCCCCAAAACCTGACTAGGGGAAATCAGGGTAGCCACAGAATCTGGTGCAAAATATATCAAACTTACACCATACTAAAAACTTAAGGGAGAATGGTTGTAGTTGGTAATATATTGTCCATATTCAGTAGCCATATTTAGCAACTTTCACCTTCACCTAACTGTATCTGTGTGAACTGTCTAAGATATATAGTAAGGATTTTTTAAATCTTAAGTTTACTTATGAAAACATACTATAATTATAATTAAAGTACTGTTAATTAATAAAATCCTTTTCACACAGGGGTTTTTCAGCTATTCCAACTATGCAAGCAAAGCCTCCTTTACCAGTTTCAATACCTGAAGAATGGCAAAAAGCCAATGAAGCCCTTCAGGCTGTTCAGCAGCCCAAAAATGCAGAGGTTTCTACAGCCACTACTCGCACTACTACAAAACCAGTGGAACAACAGAATGGGACTTCAAATGATTACACTAATTTTGGTTGGCCCCAACAGCCAACTATGTATCCTGCTTATCCTGGGTAAATCTTGCATATTTGAGTAATTATGTTGTATGTCAAACCTTTGTTGAATTTAGAGTGTTAAGTGCTGTTTTGAAATAAGATTGCTGCAGCTCTGCAGTCACTTTTAAACGTGTATGCTTAATTAGCTAGCACTATTGTGGAAGAATTCATTTGCGTTGATAGAAGTATGCATAGTAATTTAATATCAGTATATTACACACCAAGTTAGGCGATAGCATTACAATATGGTTACTTAGGTTCTGTGGGTGTCATCACATTGTTTTTATATAATTTTTTTTATACTATGTATTATGTATATTGTTTTATTATAGTACTAGCTGTACCCTGCCATGCGTTGATGTAACTCCGTATGATTGGGGAAAAAAAGAATGAGAAAGCACACATTTCTAATATTTTTAACCATTTACACTTACAGTATGATTTTTTTTTCTAAAAAAATTATGTATAAATATGCTTAAACAAAACTTTACTAAGCAGATTTCAGTTGTTAATGGAATATGTAATTTGTTGCAGTGTTTTTGTCCTTAAGTTAGAAACCTAAAATTATTTGTTTTTCCATAATGGAGGCTTAAACGCATTAAATTGGGGTTTTTTTTTCGGAGAAGCTTTTGCAGTTTAGATACAATGAACCTTTTTATGCCAGTAGAAATTCTACAGAATCTATTCAATTCATCCTTGCCATCACCCATAAAGAACATTTGTAGGAATTTATATTTACTATCTCTGAATAGAAGCAGGGAGCCAGCTTTATGATAAATTTATCCTTCCACTTTGAAAATTGGCATGGATTGTTACAATTTCTTTTCCAAATGATGTTTATTGGAAACGTGAATTGTATTTCCTGATGAGATAGGAAATGCTTTATTCCACAGTGTACCTGGAAAACAAAGATTTTAATGTCTCTAGTCATTCTTAAAGTTTAGGCACTTTAATTTTTCTAGTAGTACAACACATCCCTTTTGTTTCTCCATTAAATTGCAGAGCCTTGCAATTAGGACACACTTCAGTCATGGTGCTGATAAAAATATCCTGACTAAAACTATAATCCTCAACTGGGTTGTACCTAATTCAAGGTAATTGTAATGATATGCTTTGCACAAAGTCATGTTTGGTGCTGTTTTTCGTTGACATTTTTCAGGCATACACAGCCTACTGTGCTCCTTTTGTCGGGAACTGGGCTGATCCGATGTTGCAAAATGCTAATGCTGTGCTCAGAAGCGTGCATTGTCAAGTCTGGTTTGCTCGTTCGCTGATGCCTGTTCTTCCTTAGTTTGATGTGCAATTACTCCTCACATAGCTTTTGCTAGGCGATTATAATGACTTGGATTTTCTGCAATGTATTATTTTTATGTACTGAAGCCAATTGACTGCACTTGAAAAAGGGAAAGGTTAAAACAAAAATGTATGAAATTGCAAAAAAAAAAAAAAAAAATTTTTTTTTAAATCAAACCAAATGTTTAACTTCAAACATAAATCACCAGCACAGCCCAATTCCAATGCAATGAGAAACACAATATTTCATGCAATTCAAACAAATAACTCCAAAGAGGTCAATTTCGCAATATAATTTGGGTCTAATGAACATTAATTGACAGAGCTCAATTTCCGTCAATTGCACTGAGAAATAAGAAAAGCAGTTAAAAAACTAAATGAAAAGCAACGAAAAAAAATATAAAATATACTCGCATAAAATCAACACTGCAATAAAAGACGCTGCTCAATACCAACGCAGTGTAGTGCAAAATAATTAATGTTCAAAATGTTACTGATAATTAAACCATATAATTAATGACATGAGTTGCACAAATTTGATTTAGTTGTAAAGTGTATTGTTTGCAATTAGAAATTGACTATCTGCTTTCCTTCATCTCTAACAGAGTTAGAGTAGAAATATAAATCACATAGCTGAAGATATTTTTTCTTGAATAGGCAAGGAAAATTCAAATATGAACATGGATTTTACTGCAGAAATCCATAACAAAGCCTTGATAAAGATTGAAGGTTTTTGCAATTCTAAATTTGACTGGCATTTGCAATCATTGTCAACAAAGTTCAGGGTCTATTTTTAAAATTGAGCAGCTTAGATCTAGACATGGATTGCTCCTCACATGGACAATTATTTGTTGTGTGTTCTAGAATATTCGGTGATGGCAAGGATGAATTGAATGCACATTGCGGAATTGCTACCAGGACAAAAGGCTCCTTTGTTTCTAAGCCGTAAGAGCTTCTTCACTGAAAAAAAGACAATTTAAGGGGTCACATACCTTTTAAAAAGTCGAAAATGGTTAAAAATAGTGAGCTCTTTAAAACTCTGTAATTTTTTTATTGTTTCCTGGAATGTAAATTTTGGAGGAATAAACAAATAGATATTACTTTACTTAAAACATCCAACAAACACATTTTTAATTAGATAATTACAAAAAGAAATTTTGGTTTTCTTTTGGCAAGAGATATGCATTACGCGCAGCTTTATAAAAAAAGTTACCAATATTTTTTGATGAAATTTTTGCTCAGTGTTGGAAATTGTGTTATCTTTAAAATGATGAAACATGAAACACTGATTTAAAATTTTTAGTAAACTATATAACAATTTTAAATTTAACTATAGATTTTTTTAAAACTTTTCGCTATTTTTTATTTATAATTTAAATTTTTTTCATTAAAAATTCAAACTGGTTCGTTATTTTAAGTACAGATATAGTCAGAATCTCCAGTAAAAATTTTATCATTTTCCATGGAACAGTTTTGAAAATATCATGCGCGTAATGAGAAAAAAATGACATTCTGAGAAAATTGACATCAAACATAAAATTTACCACAGTTTTATATATATATTATTCTGGTTACTTAAACAACAACTAAATTTTAAATTAAAACTAATATGAAGTTTTTATTGTCAATAAACTTCAATCTATTAAAATTATTATAACTAAAAACATATATTTTACCAATGCAGTACAAGCATTGAAATGATATCAAAAGCAACAAAATAATCAGAATATAACAAAGTGATTCATTTCTTCAAAATAAAGTTAAAAATTTATGAATATTAAAAAAAACAATTAATATCTTAATTAACAAGTACTTATTATAAACATTAAATAATTTGTGATATGAATGCAGTGTATTACTATGATTCTAAAATGTTAAAATTCGCCGAATGCATACGATGTTCCCTCTTTTTCAGTTAATTTTTTACAAGTAGCTTTAAATTGCATTCTTTTAGCCTGTCACACTTCTTTTGTGTGGAGATTAAAATGTCGCTCTGCGGTCTGAATTCTTTTTATATCGACAAGTGTAACAAATTTTTGCGCAAATTTACCAACAGTCAGACCAAGCGATTGCATAATTTTTAGTCTGCCTTGATTGCCATCATTAAAAATGACAATTGCCTCATTTGTAGAAATATCAACAATCTTTCTACCACAACCTAAAGTTTTTGGGCATAATTTCCATATTAATGAGTTAATGGATTCATTATTATTTTGGGTTTTACCCCCTAGACATTTTTGAAGGAGTTTAGGTTGTGATAGATCATTAAATACAGGTTTTATGGCATCCATTACTGTCGCTGGCAATTTGTTACTGTGTTTAAAAGTTTCCACACTACCCTCTAATACTTGATTTTGATATTTACACCAGGAATTAGGACCTACAGGACAAAAACTGTGCAAGGGTTCTTCGTCGCTTGAATGTATATGGAAATATACAGCCCAAATAGCTTTTCGCATATCCGACAGGCATGTTTTATTTTATCGGATTGCATTTTCATAGTACGTTGGGATTAAGTCAATCATTCTGTCGGTCAACCTTCCCTTTCCACCAATTGACTTCCTATCACAGAGTTTGGAGCTCATTTGTTTTATTTTTCGTAAACGAGCTCCCATTCTTTTTTGAACATGTCCAACACATTCAATTTTTGAAACTGTGATATCTTCTCCATACGGATTGGATGCAGTAATAGATGAGAATGTTTTAAAATCGCCACACACATCCCCAATGTAAGATGTATATCTCACAGAACGACTTATTGAACGCTGAAATATACGAACTATTCCCACAGTCTCCATCATGCCAGCTGAGTCATTGTGGTTTTTCAAACATTCTTTAACGTGAAGAATTTTCCACTTTTTGTAAGCAGGTGAATTAAATATAATTATAATATTTGCTTAATAAAGAGATAAATAATTTTAGCTTAAAATTACAGAAAAAATACGTCGTAATGTGTAAGCAAAATCGTAAATATTGCGCAATATTATCAGAATGTTGCCAAAACTACAAAACAAATTTTGAGTTGTTTTAAGAATAATCATTAAAAAAAGGATTTATTCAAAAAATAATCCTAATTAAGTATCAAAAAACACAGAAAAATTGGATAAATATTCCGATAAGCATAACTATAGTAAAAATATGTAATAACCTTGAAAAACGTGTGAAGCATAAATTTCCGCACTTAGTGACAGACATGACAACATATGTCATAACACCAGAAAATTACTTAAAAATTAAATTTTAAAAAATTTAGAATGAATTATACAAATTAATAAGTACATGAAAACCTGTCCGGATTCAAATGCAACGTTATGTCAAAATTTCATAGGAAATAATCCAGTAGTTTCGGAAATTAGCGGCTTTAAACAAACACATTACATTTTTATTTATATAGATATTAAAAGTAATTTTTTATGGTAGTATCCCTATTAATTTCAGTCTTATTTTAATTGGATTTTTTCATTTCATTTGCGTTGTCTAGATTGCAGCTTTTGTCTTCTGTGGTTTATTCAAACATGGATATTTTGAACACTATTGGGAACTAGGATCTTTTTTTGAAGAATGTTAAGGCTTTGCTTTCAATTTTTATGGACAAAAAGGATTGCCAAATTCACACTTTCCGTCTACTTTGTTTTCTAATATATATATATTTAAGTCTCATTTATTAAAATTGCCCTTATTTTGGCTGTTGTAAAATGTGGCAGTGAAATGGAAATAGTTTACAGACAGATTAAGAAATTTGATAGCCGTATGTTTTATTGCAGTTCTTATGATGCAAATGCATGGCCACTCTCGTAAATCTATTAGAAGTCATTCTTTTTTCACTAACAGTAAATTGCAATTTTCCACTTTACATCAATTTTGTTTTTCATTAAGGCATTTTGAAACATTCCTTGTTCGATAATATTCATTAACAAAGGAATTTTGGGATATAGAAACAATACATTCGAGGAATTGGATTCATTACATTTCATCATCGGTCTTTTTACATCGTGATAGTAACTTCCTTTTTCCAGTTAGAGATTTCTAATTTTTAACGTTTATTTATTTTATTTTTTCTATTTCTTTAAATCTCTGTACTCATATTTTTCCAATTAGTTTTCCACAAAATAAAGCACATATTTGCTTTTCAAATTAATGCTATTCTTTTTTCATCAGGAATGAGCCGTTCTTTTAAATCGGGTGTCAAACCTGGGGGCCACATGTGGCCTGGCCAATATATCAGATCATAAATATATTATAAAATAAACTTTTGCAGAATAAAAATAATATAAATAGAATTGATAAAAAAAAATTTTCAATTATACTTTTTTTTTGCTATTATTAAATTAATGTGTACTTTTATTTTGATTATATTAATTTTTTCAACATTAAAAACATTGCCGCCCTCAACTTAATATGAAATAAAATTGCGGCCCATAATATCATACGAGTTTGACATGCCTGTTTTAAATTATTTTCATGTTGAGTTCTTATTGCAAAGCTGTCATCTTAGATTGAAAACTACTGGGTGCCAAAATATTTTTTGGTATGATTTCAAAACCGTGCCAATTAGACATTGGGTGTATAGCGTACTTAATTGTTAAGCATGTATTGTCATTTGGTTCTTAAATGTAAGAAACATAAAATTGCTCAAAAGTTGTAGTGGAAGTATATGGAGAAAATACTGTGATTGGTGAAATAGTAAGAAAATATGTTGGGGTATATTTAAAAATGACCCATAGTAATTCTTTGGAAGCTTCAATCAAAGTTACATATTCTGTCTCCATAGTTGATAAACTTACACATTTATGCTCATAAGTTCTCCAGAATATTTCTAAAGAATCAATGAGTAAAATAATTCCACCTATATTGAAGTTCTGTGATCCTTATTGGCAGTAAAATCTGAATCAACTGTAACATTTGGCATTCATATTGTTTGTGTTAATTTAAAGTGCTTTGTGTTTTCAATATATCTTAGCTATTCCAATGAGCAAAACCTGATTTTTCTTGAAATTGGGAAAGTATGTTTACTGTATGGTCTAGTACAATATATATATATATATATATATGTTAAGAAAGGTAAACAGAAAAGTATATTTCTATGTGGTAAACTTTTCATTTCAGTGATTTGTTCTGAATTAAGGTCTATTTTAGATAGCATAACTCCCTTAACTAATGGTATTGTTAAAATAGGGAATTTATACTTTCTATTATAAGGTTTCACACTTTATTTATGTAGTCGGTATGATGGATAAACAATTTTTCATCAACTTCTTCAAAATATTAAAGTTGCATCAATTTTTATTTTCTTAAAATTTAACTCTTCTAAACTGGTATGAATTTTTTAAAAAAAACTGCTACTTTGATGTACTACTTGACCGTAAATGGCTTTATTTAGCAAGCAGACATGATTTGGTTTTTCATGGTTCATAAAGCCCTCAGATTGTTGCATTAAAATTCTTTCACCCAAATTATCACACAGGTAGGGACATTTAACATCCAACTGACAATGAGACCACCTAAACCAACAGATAAGAATGGCAAAAAACATTCTAATTATTGAAAAGTTCTGCTTAAAACCTCATTGTATGTTTCACCCTTACATTGTCGGTACCCTTGAGCAACAAGATTAGCTTTACATTTAAAATTTTGCCTTTTCCATTTCTTTTTAATTGTGTAAACCCACATATTTTCAGTCACCTTTTCTTTTTCAGGCTTTGGGATTAATTCCTAAACATTTCTTTCCGATATAATGTCAGTTTCCTCTTTCATAGCAATGAACCATTTCTTTTTCAGGAGATACAGAAGCTTCCTTAAAATTTCAAGGTATTATGACTTCAACTTGATGTCCACAATTGGATGATTATATTCACTGGTACTTCTTTCACCTTTGAGTACAGAACCAGAATGTTTGCTTTCCCGCTAAAAATTTATCAAATTTTATATTGTAGACTTTACAATAGTTCTAAACATCGTGATTTGATCTTAATCTGAAGGACTTTCCTTCAAAACCATAATAAATATCAACTCTTGTACCATTGAGTCTGGAATTGCTTTCCTACTCCAGGTTAAATTTTCACGTGAGATATCCTCTCCTATACTAATTTCTGTCCCAGATTCATCTTCATCTGATTCACGTTCTTCAGTGATTAAAGGAGTATGTTTATACTTTTGTTACTTAGGCCCAGGAGACAGCTTCTACATTAAACAAAACATCACTGAACTCTCTATAACTTTCATTTCTTCAAGAATCCAAATTTGATAATCTTTTGTCTGCATTGCATACCCGACTATAATACCCTTTTTTGCTCTTGTATTAAGGTTATTCTTCAACTGTTTGGGAAGACCCACATAAGCTGTGATGGGGCTTTATTACGATTTCTATTAATAAACCTCATGGGAAACCTTTGGGAAGTGTATGTATTGGAGCTTTTGTATTTGCGTGGGGTTCCCATAGTGCTGATGGTGAGTTCTAAGGAGGAGGTCTAATAGTGCTAGTGAAGTTATATAAAATAGTTCTATGTGAAGATTATCCATTTGCCGGATTAAGAATTAGATTGACGATATAAGGACTGTAGCTGTTCGTTGTGGAATAGCAGTAAGATAATTTAGAATAAGCTTTAAGACTGGAATGGATTCTAGTAAGTTAGGAAATCATCTATAAATATAGATTCGGTGGTTTATTGCACTATTTGTTAGAATTACAGTTTAAGTCTCATCACTCCTGATCATAAGCCTCCTAGACTAGTGTTGTTTGGTTTAATATAATTTAAGATCATAATAAACTAATTTTATTATGGAAGAGTTTGGTGGTCAATCTTTTATTCCCTCAAATTATGGTCGCGAAGATGATGAAGAGATGGTACCCCCAATCCTCGGGGTATCACAAAGCTCCTACAACCAAAAGTTTTTTAATATTTAACAGAAGGTTTTAGCTACAATACAATTCAAAAGGGTTTTTGACTGGTTCTTATGACCAATAAACTCTATAAATAGGTAAAGCATAGCAAAACCTCTGACCAGAACTTATTACTTAGACCACTACTCCTTGATATGGCTCTTACTGCATCTAAAGCAGTATAATTAAAATGTTCACTTGCCTTATTCATTTCAGGTGAATATATGTTGGTCCTCTCCATCTGAACTCCCTGAGATTCCAGAAATTTACAAAATTCTTTATTATGAATCAACTCAAGTTTATTGTCAATCCTGATGCTCGCTATCTTAGTATTTAAAAATCTTTCTGCTCATTTTTGATATTGGATAAAGCAATTGAAAACATCCTACTAAAGGGGTAAACAGTTACTTTTCTCTAATAATCATCACTTATTGTGCAAAAATAATTACCATCATGAGATGTTGTGGGAATGGAACAGACGTCCATACACAATAACTCAAGGGGTTTCTTTTATTCGATTTTTGAAATTGGTTTAAACATCTTTCATTTATGTTTAGCAATTTTGCAATCCTCATAGTCCACATTAGCGGATTTTAACTTTGGTATTCTTCTAATACTTTCATTCTGATTAGACCTTGAAATATAATGGCTGTTGATATAATAAATCTATTTTGCCAAATTTTTAATTTTTTCTCTTCTGAAGTGGTCAAATTAGATTTTTCAATGCCTATATTGTTTGGAAATTTAGATCTAAAATAATAAACCTATTGAAAATCTCAATTTTTCCTTTACCTCACACAAAAGTATCCTCATTTTTATCCCTGACATTAAATTCCTTCATAGGAGAATACATGACATTATGTAAAGTAATATTTCTACCATTATTACTATTAAAGTAAGATTTAATAGTTCCTACACCCTCAACTGGGCTACTGTCTCCCATAGCAAATGGCATAGTTGTATTATTGGTTCATGAAAAAAGAACAATTTTTTTTGTTATGAAAATGAGTTGAAGCTGCAATATCAAATAATAAAATAGCTGTTATAATCTTCCTTTTGTTGTTGTATGGGAGTTAGTATTGAAAAATTGTGAGAAAATTTGTGTTTGTGATCTGAAATATTAAAAAAATAATAAAAGTGCAATTATTGCAATTGTTTGGTAAAAAACATTATACTTGACACTTGCATTTATCTTTAGTTTAATGTTTTATCATATTCTAAAACAGCCTTTTATTTTTTCATGCCCAAAGAATTGCATTAATAATTTTCATATTAAATCTGAAGTAATTAGTAGGGAATAAACTTGACATTTAATTAAAAGTAGATTTTAATTGTTTTTTCTTGTTACAGGTATACTGGTTATCCTCAAAGTTATGGTTATTACAATTATGTAAGTAATGTTCAATGTGGCGAGGAGGTTTTCTCTTGCTGTACTTTGCAAAGATGTTCCTAACTTAATAAAACAATATTTTAGTTTCTTGGCTTAATTTCTCATATTGACTTGATTTAATTATTAGCCAAAGTCCATTATATTAATTTTAAATTTTTGCTATATTTTACAGAATTTTGGTTATCTAATGAACAATCCTCCATACTATATTAATCCAATAACACCTTCTACTCCATTGACTTCATCGCTGCCTTCTGTTCCACCATCTGAAGAAAAGCTTGCTACTACTAAAGAAGTACATTCAGAGAATATTTCTGTTTCTTCCCTGATACAACCTCCTCCACCACCACCACCACCACCTGCTACGCCTCCTGCAACAGAAGCATCCTACTTCACAAATATTACTTCTCGTAAGTTATTTGATTTGGTACAAGAAAACAAATTTATTTGTGTATTAAAGTATGTTGATATATTGGCAATATCTAGATATCAGACAGTTTGCATGCATCTTTTTTAAACACATTTTAAGCTTCCTTATGATCACAATTTAAATTTAGTTTTGTAAAAGTGAAACCTGAAAAAAAAATCAGTATTTAAAAAAAAAGGTTCATTTTCTTACTCTTTATATTAAATATAAAAAATTTAATTTGCAAATTCCATTGCTTTGTGAACTAGCATTTTGTTTTATTTATTTTTAAATTAAAATTGGCAACTTAAGAGGAAACATATGCTATTTATAGCTGGCATTTAAGATTGTAATAAATGCATCTTTTCTGCCATTTGTTGTAACCCAACTTTATTTGTTAAAAAAAATGAAATTTAATTGACATGTATTAATTAATTAATCTTATAACAGAAATTTTCCTTGTAATTTAAAAACAAACAAAAAAATAATAAATGAACTACTTACATCTTGTTCATCTAATCTTAAATATTTCCCTCCCCTTTTAGAAGCTCCTAATAGTGGTGGTATCAAATTTAATCTACCAAAAAAGAAGAATACAAAGACAATTTATCAGACAACAAGAGCATATCTTCAAGAGAGGATGAATAATTTTAGAAGTAACATCTTAACTCCTCAAAAAGAAACAAATGTAGTCAATCAAGGAAATCAAAATGTTGCGGCACAAAAATCGTAAGATTAGAATTTTATATATGTAATTTACTTAAAAAAATTTTATAATGTATCTACATCATATGAAAATTGTTAAATTAAGGAAGTTTTTGTATTTAATAAAATATAATTAAAGTTATATGCTTGTTTTAAAGATTTTGAAATTCGTGTAATTTTAAGAAAAATCTCTTAAGCTGTTTAGCTGTAATATTGGTTTTTCAGATTTCATCCTAAGTCTGAAAAATGGTTGAACATTAAAGAATCCTAAATGGGAGGGAAAAGCATGCTGTTATATAGAAATACAGTTTTGTTTAAATAAGTATAAGAACAGTTAAAACACACATTTTCTGGACAATTATGTGTGACATCAAAGACATAAGTAAATCCAAATGATACTGTGCAATTTTTTTATATTGTATGGTTAGAAAATTTAAGAATGAAGAATTGTTATATAATTTAGATTGAAAATTTAAATTAAATAGTATTTATTTTTCAAAATTAATATATTATTGCATTTGTCTTACCTTATGATTCATATTTTTTAAATCCAGTTAAAAATAAATTTAGGAAATATATAAATCAATTAAAGTTTAGGATATGAAAAATGAGTGCCAAATAACCAGTTTTTAATGCTGTTTTGGTCTTAAATGAAGTAGTGTTTAGTATTGTAAAAAATGAAATACTTATTTCTCTCTACATTCATTTACATGTTACCTATCTAGCAAAATCATCAAAGAATAAATATTGTGCTTGATGGGGAAATGTTTTGTTTCTTTTTCAAATGCTTTTTAAGTAATTCAAAAGAAAAATGTTTTCTATTTTATGCTAACATGTTTCACCTTTTATCTATGTATATATGATTTCAAATTTATTTTAAAATGGTTACTAATTACTTTTATATGCATTTATTTAATAGCAGTTAGGAATAACTAATACTTGTGGATGGTATTAAGTCTTAAAATTCTTCAATGTTGCTTTGCATGTAAAGCAGCAAAACTGCAAAATTACTAGATTTGTGTAAAAATGTCATTATTTTAATCATCATAAAAAATTTCTTATTTACAAGTTTCTTTATTTGGGTTGTGTGGGATTTCTTTTAACTTTTCTTGGAACCATTCGTAAACTTAAAACAAATAAAATAGATGTTTGATTCACTGTAGGATTGTATGCAAATTTTTTTGTTTAGAACTTGTCAACCAAACATTAGTTCTTTTTGTTATGTTTCTATCAACTTATTTAGAAAAAATTATGGTATGAAAGAAAGGTTTTGGGTATTTGTATCAAAATCCTCAATTATCTCTTTGTATGAGAGAAGTATTTAAATTTTAAAAAATTGTGCTTATTTTGTGTGTGTTGGATTTGGCTACAATTAAGGTAGTGTGCATATTTTTCTGTTCGTTATATCATATGAGGACATAATTTTTTGTTTCTGTATCTTCCAGAGTGTCCTCTATGCCAGATGAAGAGTGGAGTGAATCACTCAAGTAAGATATACTTGGTGTATTATTATGTTTAGTGGAGTTTAATTTCACAAATTGATTTTATTAAAATCGGATTTAATAATTTTGGTTCTTAATAATTCTCTCTTAATAGTTCCCTTTAATAATTTTGGTATGTGTTTGTGCATTTGAATTTGTAATATTGGTTTTGTTCCGACTGAGCATCTGGTAAAAAAAGTATTTGGTTCTTGAATACTCTTAACATTTTATTTCACAATTACTTGAATAGAAAAATAACTCCAGAGTTCCTTTTTTGCTAATTATTTTTCTTGGAAGTTATGAAATACATAATTTATTTGTATATCATATTTTTCACAAAAGAAGGGGCATTTTTACTATGAAGAATAAGATGAAAAATTTCCTAGCTTGTCCGTGGATGTAAAAATAATTTCCATGTGCACTTAAATTCTGTTATTTCAAAGAAATGACATGCCTTATTCACTCAAAAATGTTCTTTACCAAATAACATGGTAAGTTCATTTTGTTTTTTTCTCATAGAACAGCATCATGAGTAATCCATTTTCTGAGATCCGTTCCAGCAGCTTCCATAATATCTTTTTCTCTTAGTGAAGTTTGAAGCGCTTCTTCAAATTCATTACCACCGGAAATAAGATTTTCAACGTAGAAACTTCTATCTAAAAGCTCTACTGTATCAGGAAATTCATGTTTATATTTCTCAATATGATGCCTAATTGTGGCTGCAAGAAGATATGTACTTGAACTGACACCAAAATTTACTCGATTAAAATGGTATACCTGTAGTTCAGGCTTTTTAGGAACACACGGTCTGTCATCACTCCAGAGAAATAGAACAGGTGAATTCATAAGAAAGCTTATTTAATATCAGAACAAGAAGCTTTTGCATTCAATCTAAAATTAATATATCTAAGTGGTTTGGATTTAAATTAATTTTTGGCCACAAACAATCATTTATCGAAAGTTCATTATTGTGAATCAAATACAATTATTGTTTTCGATGTAAATCGGCCTTTTTTTCTTGAGATATGATAAGGTAAATAAATACAGGATTTTTTAACTTGTTATCTGTAATTTTGGTTTTAACTTCTATGATTCCCTGTTTAGTGTAATTGTAAATTATTTCTCAGTATTGCTGATATAATTCCGAATCATGGCCAAATCTTCATAAATTTTGGAAATGTTGTTTAGCTAGGAGATAGTTATCAGACAATTCAAGATAAGATTGTCTAAAGGGAAGTTGTACGATATAGTGGCCATTTTTGAATTCAACAGTTTCATTAAAAATTTCCATAGCTTGATCCCTTTCATGAAGAACTGGATCATCTTGTATCCCCGAACCTCTAAATCAAAAAAATAATTTTAAAGTATCTTGAAGAGAGCCATTATTTACCAAAAATACTGCTTTTGTTTATCAGTTTGCCTTTCTTTACCACATGCAATCCATCCAAATTTGCCCTCTGTAAAAAACAACTCTTTATTTACTTTATACGTTTCTGTTTTAAAACTTTAAAAAATATGTCAGCAGTAATTAAAGTGTGTACTTTGTTTACTTCATAAAAATTATTTGTCAGCTAAAGTTAAAAGCTGCAGAGTGAAATATCTAAAGAAGATGGTGTAAATTCAGTTATTTGTTTACAATCAAGAAATTTACTGGTTCAGCTAAACTGCTATCTTTGTTTGAAATAATTGTTTAGTTTCCTTTTTATGTTCTGCGATAATCCGTTAAAACCAATAACTGGTGTCTTTATTTTTTTTTTTTTATTCCTAGGCATTTATACTCGTTCTTTCTGTGAGCACACAAATATCAATCGTGGAATCAAGTATCGTGCGAATTTTTATTCTTTGATTATCTGTTCTGCAAACATAAATTTCAGCAGTTGAAAAAGAACCTTTTTTTTTTATTTGGGCCACATGTTGCTCAATACTGAAGCAGGCGTATTCACATTAGAAGTTTTATTAACTCTTTTGCAACATTCTTTTTCATTTCTGTTATTGTTGGCTAAAGGGTTTTTCATTTTCAATTGAGTAGAATTTTAAGAACATATCAAATGACTGTGTGAACCATGGCATATGCATCTATATTTAGGAAAACAATTAATTTGAATATGGTGGAATTGGAACTTAATTTCTTAAAGGATCTAAGAATAATTTCAATTCTTACCTCTAATTTCTCTAAGTAATAGAAGCTAGCTCTTTGTCATTTTAAGCTAATTCTGCATCTTTAACTTTTGGAATGGCATAGTTGTTACTATGCAGTTCATCGATGTTTCTTCGCAGTGCAATCACGTTTTTGAGCTGTACTTTTATCCGAGTTTCAATTCTGTTAATTTTACCTTTCAAGGTGTTTTTGGATCTATTTCGTATTTCCATAGTTCACTGGTCGAGCGGAACCAGAATGTTTATTTTAGTTTTGTTGTTTTTCTTCAGTGGCGAATTAGCTACGCATTGCTCCTTTTTTTTCCTTTTATTTAACCACACAACATCTATAAGCTATTTATAAATGCTTCAAATTTTAATTTTTTTTTTTTTTTTTTTTTTTTTTTTTTGATTCTGAGCTATTGCTCAAGTCAGCATGTTACAGAGAAAAACTCTTGTCATGCTTATTCCACAGATAGCTCTTGTCTGTTTGTACAGTGCGGAAGAGAAGAATATTTGCATTGGCACTCATATTTTGCACATCGAGCATGCCCCGCATATACTCACAAAAGTTCCCTTATTGCTTGTCAATTCAAGATACCATTGATGAAAAGCAGGGAAATTCCTCTGAAAGAATGACTTCAAAAGATCAAGAGCATCTCTCATGTGCATTTCAGATTTTTTCTTCACAAAAAAAGATGCATTCTATATGTAGAATATACTTAAAAATTAAATGTTTGATATTATAGGTTCTGGAAAATGTATGATATATATTATAAATTTAATGAAATGATAAAATGTAATCGTAATTGAATAAGCATATACGTATAGTTTTTTAATTATCTAAATTTTTGTTGCATTTAGCTTTTCTTTGTAAAAATTAATTTTATTAAAGGGGTGTGATTCCTCCAGGTTTTAATTTTGTTTGGTTTAGTGATTTAAATAACCCTAAGATGTTTTAAAAATTTTTAAAACTTATTTAAGAAATTACTGAAATTGATTTATTTTTTTTTAATTCTACCATTTTTTTACTTAAAGTATAAAATTTTAGAAAATATAATGAGCTCTTTCTCTCAAGTTATCAAAATTCACTCTTGTTATTGCTTTACTTTTTAATCTTGATTATTTTCACTAATATTGCGAAAGAATATTCTAAATAAAACTTCTAAAGGTTGAAAACAAACATTTAGGAAATTTTAAAATAGTGGGTTAATGTTTGTAGTCAAGTCTGCAGGATAAAAATCAGATTAACACTGTAATAAAAGGGGAAATGTCATAAAATCAGCCCTATAACACACTCTCCCTTTTTTACAAAGAAACCCGAAAAGCAAGAATGCAGTTCTCATGTTTTATTCAGGGTATTATTCCGAGCTTTAAAAAAAATAGTATACTTCTAGAACTATAACTCTTGAAATTATTAAGAATATTTTTTTTTCTAAACAGTATTTTGATCTCTGTAAAAATCTGATTTTTCTATGCATATTTTTTTTTATTTTTAAAGCTTTCATTTTTATACCCGGCATATAACACCACGCACCTGTAAATTTCAATCTTATTTTTGGTATCAAAAGTGCACATTAAACGCTGGATTTTACAGTAGCTGAAATTACATTAGGAGTTAAAACTATTTATGAAGTGCAAGCGATTCCTTTTAAAATGTATTAATTTTCACATATATATATTGAAATAAGATGAAAAAAAATTTATGTTAGCATTGGAGAATTAAAATACTGCATTCAATGCCTTATAATTTAGTCCTTTATAAAGCATTGATATATTGTAAGAAAATGAACACTTATAAAAAAAAATGTTAAAATGAAGTAACTAGGAGTTTTTTCCTAATTTTGTATGTGTGTTAAATGTTAAATTAATGGGTGGAACAGAGAAACCCTTTGAAAAAGGGTATTTGCTGTATTTTTAATTTGTTTGTGTATGGTAATTAATCTAGATATCTTGAAAAATGTTTGGTAATTTGTTAACATTCTATTGATGTGTTTTATACACTGAACCAAAATCTAGTTCCTTTGTTTCAGAATTTGTGCTGATTGCAATAATAAATTTTTTTTTATGTTGCAGAAAGTAAACTTTTTAATTTTTGTATAATTTATAAATATACTGTTGAGAATGATCGTAATTTAAGTATTGGTTGTATTAAAAGCACTGATTTTTCCAAAAAGATAAAATTGTTAAATTTATAAATTCATTTCGTATTTGACTATTAGTTAAAAATATTTTATGCAAGTAAGCAGTGTTGTGGTGGGGGGGGGAGAATAGCTTTCTAATAAAATTTGTTTTTAGAACATGGGCAGCATTTACCAAAATTTAGAAATGTTAATTTGAAAAATTTGTTAAATTAGATACCAAAGAGCTATTTTCTGTTCCTTATTGAATGGGATCAATTCAAAAAATTTAATATACTAGAAAATTGAAAAAGTATTTGATGAAAAGAAAGTAATGAATTTAGTCTTTTGAATTTGATTGATAGGAGTTTAATTCTGTCATATATTAAAATGCTTACAAAACAGAAAACAAATGTTTATAAAGTACTGCTTTTTATAGGAGTTATGTTGCCAGATGCTTTCAGAAATGTCAAACTAATATTGATAAAGATCAGGTTGAATTGATATTGAAAGGAAAACTAACGAAGGCCATTAATGTTGGGACATTAAACGCTTACGATTGGGATGCGGAACCCTTACCAAGGTTTGAAATAGTTTAATATTTTAATCAGTTAAATTGTATTCAATGTTTATACTAATGTTATTTGTGTGCATTTTATCAGATAAATTTTACATTTTGTTCATTGATTTTGAAAATTACTAAAATTTTCTCAGTTTGTGTTGCATCACAATTTAATAATTATTTGAAATTTAGATAGATTTTATCAGTGTGAATTTTATGAACATATATTCATTTATTTAAAGATATGTTATTAATACTATGAATTATGACAATCTGTAGTGATTTTCTTTCCAGATGCAACTTTTTTTGCATTTTCTATTAAGGATTATTAAATTCTTACAGTAATTTAGATGATAGTAAAAACTAAGTGTTGAATTAAAGGTATCCATTTTTTAAAAAAATTTACATTTTGAAATATTGAATGCAGATTAAAAAAATAGTTATGAACAGTTTCAAACCTTTTAAATGTTAACTTGCTTTTTCTGTATATATTATATACAAATCAAGATAAGTTGTGAAAATTAATTTTTTTTCCCCTGGATTTTTTTATTCTTAAATCATTATTTTATATGAACATATATCCTTTTATTTATGGCTATATACAAAAAAATCTTGAGATTTCAATTTCAGAGTTGAGCACCGAATGGTGCTTTTAGATTCAAAATGAATTGCTGTTTAATTCTTGTTCTTCCAATAGCATTCACAGTGACAGATTGAAGCAAGAACAAAATCAAGCAGCAATATTTCAAAAACTACAATATTTAAAGAATCAAGACAAAAAGTTGACTCCTGATAATTCTAGAAATTTTCATAAAAGTAGAGCTAACACTTATCGTTCCAAATCAAGGTAAGAATATTACCTGTTTTTTATTATATTTTTGTTAATAAACCATTGTCTGAATCAATATTTGAAACAATAAAAAAACAGTTAAATACATTGTGTTCGATAATAATTTCTGTAGTTTATTTTCCTATGTTGGTTTTAATTTTTATTTCTTAAATATTTACAGTTCGGACTACATTTAAAAACAGAATACTGTTGAATTTTTAAAGAAAAGTTAAACTTCTAAAGGAAGAAAAATTTGAATAGAATTAAAGTTTCTCTGATTCGGTTCCCTAATTTGTCCAGCAGAGAATTTAAGAATTCTTTATGAATAGAAGAATAAGAAGCTACTAATTGAGCTTACAAAAATTATTTGCCAATATACAAGGTGATTCATAAAGAAGTGCACACTTTCCATATGCTGTAAAACAGTAATAGTCAAAGACAGGCACCACTTTAGTGAACTGTAAGGTAGATGTACTTTTAAAGTTTGTCTAGTCCCTGACAAGGAATAGTGGGCATGTCATGTGACTAAATAGTATAAATGGCAGTATCTACAGCCGAAGAGGCTTTTTGTGTTTAAATTTAGGAGAATGGAATCCACAACTGCTGTGCAAGAGCAATTTTTATTACAATTGGGAAAAGAACCTCCAACTAGAAAATTTCTGACAGTGGTATGAAAATTTCAAAAGTCCTGGACATAGCTGAAAGAGCATATCTGCCACAAACAATGAAACTCACTCACTCACGTGTTTGGGCGGAAAGGGACTACTGGCTTGATGTGTATCATGTGACTAAGGGCTCTCACATAGAACATCTGTGTTTGTAACATAACTGGCAGGTTACATTCAATATCTTAATTGTTCTTGATTTATAATGCATCAAAACTGTGTACTTCTTTATGAATCCCCCTGTATTATCCGAAACTATCTTGGCTCCGTAAAATTAATATTTACTAGTTGCATGGCTTGGGTTTTCACTAGTGTATAAATTTTCCTTATAGGAGTCTAGAAGTGGGTGTGATTCCTTTCCCTTCCATTTAGCCCAACATTTCACAGGCACTTTTACCTAGTAAATAACTTTGTCCCCATGGGAATTTCCCTTCTCGATGCCATAACTTGTGTGTGTACTTGATGTGAATTATTTCAATAATTATGTCATTAAAATTCACTTTTTCCAAATTTGTTCCACTTTTCCTCGTCCTCTTTTTTCCCCCCCAGGAATAAGAAATTTCCAAATTTCTATTTTCGATTAATGATATTTACAGAACACAATGCTGATTTAGTTAATGAAAAATGTTAATTTAAAACAATAAAGAAAACATTTCTGTTATAATATATTACAAAAATCAAGCATATTCATTTACTTCAACTATAAATACTTTCTTAGAATCTAAAATAGTAAAATGGATCTGAAATTGGCATTTACCAATCAATCATTATATGCTGTTAGCATAAAAATGTCTCAAAAACTAATCTAGTTTGATACAGAAGAAAACAGATATGTGATTTTATTCTGAAATAATTAACTTAAGAGTAAAAAATAAACAAATGTTGTTATAGTTTTTTAAAAATATATAACTAAAGAAAGAACCTTGAGGAAAAAGCCTAGAAATTTATTTACAATTAATGCATTAAAAAAACAATACTATCCGATAAAAGCAGAAATATTTTGTTATTATATTTTTAGTATTTTTTCAATGGTTGATAAATGGAAGAAATTTTTACAAAATAATTTAAATGTATCTGATGAAAAAATGTTTATTATACTAACCTAACATATTCATTATTTCAATTCATTTCATTATTCCTTCTAAGAAATTGAAATAATAAAATTGATTAGAAATGTTCATTTACTAATTAATTGTTTAAAGAGCATGGAATATACTTTTATAGTACGTAAATGCATTTTATCAGAAGAATTGAAGAAACGATTTGAAAAATTCTTATCATAAAAATGCATCAAAAATCTTTTATTTTAGAAAAGAAACGCAAAATTTTATTTTATTTTAAAAATTATGCCGTATTGTGACAAAGTAAAAGGTCTTTTCAATTCAGGAATCATTTTTTGTCTGATTTTGGTACAGAAGGATCATGATTTTAAAAACGACAAGAAAGTATGAATTGCCCACAGTCTTTGGGTGACGACTTGGTGCAATAAACTACATGCAGGGGCAGATAAGTTGGGCATTTTAACGTTTTTAATTAATATCTTTTTATCTAAGTGCAATATGGGAATTTAAACGGTCAAAATGGCTTACTTGGATCATTTCCTATCTTTTGGTATCTTCAACATGTTTCTGCATTCAGCGATTTATGAGGAGATTGTGCATAGATAGGTGCACGTAGTGACTTCTCAATTACTTTAACTCTTCTCCATATAATCAACTACTTCTCGACAGCCAGCACAATTATCTCATTTCTCAATCCACAGAAACAAACACAGTCCTTCGTGTTAAAGCACTTCCAAGAAACTCTATGCTTGGTACAGCCAACCGCACACCATGCATCGGTTCTCAATCAAATTAACTCACTTTCCTTCACTCTCAATGCAGAGTTCATCGCTTCGCGCTTCCAAAACAAGGAACTTTCCTTGCCCTGACCGCCTTACTTGAGGGTCAATCACCTTCCCCCACAAAACACAGTAACCCCTCCCCCAAAGGTGCGGGGACGTCGCCAACTCTTAAAGAATCTACCGCCAACCAGTTGTCAGACACTACAATACGTTTGTTTACCTACAAATTCTGACAGTTTGGATTGTTTAGAAAATTTGAAATATAATTTTAAACATAAGTGTTTGGCATGCTGTATTTGAAATGTTTTAACTTTAGAAAATCCGTTATAAGCAAAGTATGAAATTTTTAATTTGTGACTATGTGTCTTATTTAATTTAAATATATAGCTATTATTTTATCCTGATTAAATACAAACATGAGTTTAGTGTATCAAGGATATTAACGTATGATTCCCATGCCAGTTATAAAATCAGATCATTTATATATACAGGTCTAGGTCAAGATCCTTTTCACGATCCAGGTCACGCTCACGTTCTCCTCCCAGAAAGGTCTTCCGAAAAAGAAAGTATTCTAGGTATCTTTTTTCTCTTTTCTCTCTTTCTATATTTGACTCTGCAGTATTTGGGTTTAGAGGTTTGATCATTTGGTTCTGAGTTCAAACTTTAACTATTGTTATTAAAAGTAAGATGGGATACATAGTTCATTTGGACTTTAAAAGCATTGTGTGATGTATTGAATTTTGAAAACTATTCATTTATTTTCAGTTTTGACATTGATGAAGTATATATGCCGCATATTAGTTGTACTATTTGCCTTTAAAATGGTATTATACAATGATTCTTGAAGATTAATAAAACTAAACAGTGGCACAACAGCCCATGAGGGCCAAGGCCTACTGTGCCCATCTCAGTATACTTGACCAATGGGCACTGTGGTGCATGAGCAGATATCTCAATCGGTTTAAATCCAAACCCCCAGTGTTTTGTCTCAAAGCAAGCGTGGTACTTATTTGTCCACCCACTGAAGGGATGAAAATCTGAGTCGACCTTGCCTGGCCCAAGGATAGAACTTCAGGCCTGTGGTGTGGAAGCACGATACTCTGCCACTGGGCCTCAAAATTTATAAATTATGGTGCTTTTAATCTTTCAAATAATCAGTTGAAAAGTTAGTGAATCATAGTATTAAATTAATAATTTATATAATTAATGCTTTGAACTGTTTATTATTCAAAAGTACAAATAAATGTTAGAAAATATCTTACTTTCCTACATTTTTTTTATAACATGCAAGATTTCATGCTGAAAATTTTGAATGTAAATTTATAATTTTTTTCCCCCCATTTCCTTTCCATTTTGCCAGTTCTTCCGATTCAAGTGGTGATAGTAGAGGCTCAAAAAAAATGTTTTCTAGTGTAATTGGACCTTCTGACACACGTATTGCAAAACACACTCCTAATAATGCTGTTAAAAACAAAAAGAAAAGGAAGAAAGGGAAAAAGTATGGCAATTTTTTTATTTTTTTTTTAAATTAAATCTTTATTTTCAAGTGTTGGAAATTATATTTTAATTGTTGACACTTTTATGTAGTGTTCCTTTTGTGGTTGAGTCTGAATTCTGTACTGATGAGCGTTTGTTAAAGCGGGCTGCACGCTTTGAAACGAAGAATGGAAAGAGTCCGAAACCCAATCTGTTATTTACAATATCTAATACTCCTTCATTTGTAAGTACATAAAGATAACTATTCATAAACTTTGAGTTGTTCCGTTTTAAGTTTTTTTATCTAGTCCATTTTTTTCAAAATGGGAAAGGTTAAAAAAACTGGTGATGAATTTATTTTTTTTAATTAACCTCAGTAAAATCTTTTCATTATTTTATATAATTAGCATGTTTCCTATTTGTTGTAAATTTTTCAAGAAAACTTTCTGTCATTAGTAAGGTAGTTATATAGCTGTTACTGGAAGAATCTGAAATTAACTAGATTGTTTTTATTAATTGTTAAAAAATCATGAAAGTAAATTATTGATTTCATTCATTTAATCTGATATAGTTAGAATTTTGATTTTAATGTAACTAAAGCAAAGTTTGTAATAAAAAATGAAACCATAGTTTTTTGGTATATTTTTTATCTTTTTTGCCATGTTATTTAATAATTTATTTTACTGTGATTTTAATAAAATGCTAAAAGATTAGTATTAATGAGCATTGAAGGTAAAACGAGGCCTTTTACTCTTTCAGGTAGGTGATGACAATAGCACAGAAATAGAATGGGACTCTGTTGCTGTTGTTGGCACCTGTCAAGATTTAGAAAAACCATTTTTACGTCTTACTGGTGTAAGTATTCAAAAGAAAAATTTCTATTAACTATGAGATTCCTTTGCCCTTCAGTAAATTTTTAATTTTCTTTTTAGGCTGTTGATCCTACTGGTGTTCGTCCTGAAGAAGTATTGTCAAAATCATTAACAATGGTGAAAAAACATTGGATTGAGAATCAGGATTATCACTTTGCATGTGAACAATTGAAATCAATTAGACAAGATTTAGTTGTAAGTTTATATTTTGTTAAATAATCATTAATTTTGCTGTATTAGTTTTTCTCTCTGTATCCTCTAATAATTTTTACAAAGAATGGACTGTAAAAATTAATGTTTTATTGTTTAAACTAGCCATTACCCACCCGCTTCACTGAGTACTTCAAGATGTTGTGTAAATCTATACTGTGTTTATATATAAATTATTGATATCTAAATCCTAATATTAAGAATTCGGTTGTTTAGAAAAATATACATGTAACTCTCTCCTCTTGATATAAAAAGGACAGAACTTCTAATTAATAATTTCTAATAGTCTCTAAAATTGAAGTAGAGTGATTTTTTCCAATCTCGTAATCCATTAACCAAGTGGGTTTCCGCAAAACCAATTTTCAGTGAATCTCTACTCTGTAAAATAAACATGCATGCCAAATTTCTAGTCTTAATCTAATTGAGCAAAAGCGGAATTTTTATTATCGATACACCTCTTAATCCTGTTGAGAGTTGATTTCCAAAGCAACCATTCTTAGCAGATATCAGTTTAACAGAAGAAACATGCAAATCAAATTTCACTATTATACTCCCAGTAGTTTGAAAATGGAACATTATTTTTGTCAATACGCCCTAGTAACCTCCTGCTCCCCTAGGAATCTTATTTTCAGAAAATCCATTCTAAGTTTATCTCTATTTAACAAAAGAGACATGCTTAACAAATTTCAAGTATGTGGGTCTAACTATTCAAAAACAGAAATCTTCTCCTTGGGAGTCGATTTTTGCAAAACTCTTTGTTAGAGAAACTCTATTCCATTAGAAGAATCTGTTTACCAAATTTCAAGACTGTACCTCTAATAGTTTAAAAATGGAAATAATTATTTATAACACCCCTTAAGCTTCCATGATGCCACTTGGGGGAGGGGTGATTTTCACAACCTATTTTGTAGTGGATCTCTGCTCCATGAGAAGAATCTGCTTGCCAAATTTCAAGACTATATGTCTAGTAGTTTAAAAAGGGGAAATAATGTATTAACGCCCCTTAATTCCCCAGCAACACCCCTCAGAGTCTATTTTCGTTAAACCCTTTTTGTCGCAGATTTCTACTCCATATAAGGAGCCTGCTTACCAGATTTCAAAACTGTCTAACAGTTTAAAAATAGAAATTTTCTATAATGCTTCTTAATCCTTCCACAATGCTACTTGGGGGTCAATTTTTGTAAAAAAAAAACCATTTTGTAACAAATCTCTGCTTCATAAAGGAATCTGCTTACCCAATTTCAAGACTGTACATCTTATAGTTTAAAAATGGAAATAATTACTTATAACGCCCTTGCAACTTCACTTGAGGTCGATTTTCATAAAACCCTTTTTGTAGCAAATCTCTACTCCAGGAAAGGAATCCTGCATAGCAAATTTCAAGACTGTATGTCCAGTAGTTAAAAAATGTAAATTATCTATAACGCCCCTTAATTCCCCGTAACACCAAATGGGGTCAATCTGCTTACTAAATCACAAGACTGCACGTCTAATGATTTAAAAATGGGAAATAATTATCTCTAACGCCACTTCGGGGGTCGATTTTCGTGAAAACCATTTTGTAGCAGATCTGTACTCCATGAAAGGAACTAGCCTACCAAATTTCAAGTTTATAGGTTTAGTAGTTCTGGAGATATAATGAATGAGTGAGTTGCTTTTCTCCTTTATATATATATAATGTATTTAATACTTAAAAATTTTAGCTTGTTTTTTAGATTATCCCCATTTTTGAAAGGGTTTTAATGCTCAGGAGTTTTTAAAAAATACAAATTATTATAGTTATCTGTGTTTTTAAATTTTATTTACTTGAAAAATCTCTTAATACTTTTCTTTATCTTTTTTTGTAAAGATTTTCAGTGTTTTATAATATATGCACTTGCACACTATGTGCTATAACTTTTAATCATCTTCTTAGTGTTTTAGTACAATGAATTAATGTATAATACTCTTTTTCTTCCAAATTTACTTGTAGCTAATTTCGCAAATATCCATGGAATTAAAATGTTTGTTTGAATGTTGATTTTTTTCCCTCCTCTCTCTCCCCTTAGGTTCAGTGTATACGCAATAAATTTACAGTTCAGGTTTATGAAACACATGCTCGCATAGCTTTAGAAAAGGTAAGTAATTACTCTAATGATTTCATTGGGATTAATTTTTTTAAATCAATAGTCTGTAAAAATTGAAATTTTGGTTAATTTTATAACAGTATTATCTTTATAGGGAGATCATACAGAATTCAACCAATGTCAATCACAACTAAAAGTTTTATACCATGAAGTCAAAGAGGGAAACAGATTAGAATTCACAGGATACCACATTCTGTATACCATGTATACTGAAAATACAATAGGTAAGACTTAAATTGATTTTGATCAAGTAATTTTTTTTGAAAAAATACTATGGTGCAAGTTTTGGTAACTTAATTAAATGATCTAATGTAATATTTTTTGCTAAAATTAATGAAAAACCTGCAAAAACTAAGGGAATTGTACAGATGTATTGAACAAAACTTGACATGCTCAGTGGAATAAAATCAAACTCGTAATATTGTAATGAATTGGAATTTTAACTTTTCCCACTATTTCATTGCAAAATATTTTTGTTTTGTTGTATAGTCATAATAAGTATAAAAGTTAACTTATCTTCTTGAGTAGTAATAGGCGTGTTTTTTTTTTTTTTTTTTTTTAGAGTTGAAAAATATAATAGCACATCTTAGCTATGATGAAAAGCAAGATGAGGTGGTATCTCATGCTTTAAAGCTAGCTAAAGCATGTTCAAGTAATAATTATTCTAGATTTTTTAAGCTATATGTTTCTGCTCCTATGATGTCCTCTTTTATTATTGACTGGTTTATAGAAAGAATTAGAAAGGCTACACTGAAAGCCATTATCAAGTCGTACGTATTTCTTCTTTATTACCATTTCTTTATAATTTTTGTGATTGTTAAGGTAAGTATAGAGGTGAAAAGGTCAATATTATATCAGTTGACTTTTAATTATTTTCAAATTTTATGATTGCTTATTTAATACTTTTTCTTTCAGCATTATAAAATAGTAGGTATTTTCATGTTGTAGTTTAATATTAATTATGTATATTTGTAGCTTAATGTGCAATTGCAATTTTTCATTGATAACTCAATTTAGTGTAAATTATTTATTATGTATAATATTAAAAGTGAGTTTTTGTAAAAAAAATATCTTCAATAAGTTTTGCTTTGATGAAATGTTGAGTTCTAACGGAAATTATTTATATGTTTTGATAGCAAATTGGAGTTAACTGTTACTTATACACTTTGAACTGTTTCAGTAATGCTAAGTAATTATGTAATATTTGATCTTTTTCTTTAGATCCAGATAAGTTTGTAGATAGAGAAGTAGGTAAAGAAAATAGCAATGCTTAACTCTTAGAGTGTAGCAGAAACATTTTGGTCTTAATTTTTTTAACAAAACAATCATTAAAAGTTCTTTCAATAAATTTTATTTCTAGCCTTTTCAGTTTTAATTTTTATGTGTAGTGCTTTGTGACTTTTCAAAATTACTGGTTTTGAGACTGGCCTTTTCCTGTATTTAGAATGAGTATTTTGAACATTGGATAAGATATAAAGATTGCAAAACAGTAAAATATCCTCCTGCAACTTTTTGTAAAATCTTACTAGTTAGAACATCAGCAAAAAAATACCAGATATTTAATTACAGTTAAATGCTAATAACCAGTAAAAATTAACCAAACTGGGTATATTATCTCGCATTTAACATTTAAATTCACTGATTATTCAATGTAAATCCTTTTTATTATACTTTTTTTGTGTGTGTCTTCCTCCTTCACCCTTTCCAATTTAAGTAAATCGTAGTCTCCAAGTTTGTTTTAAAAATTTTTAGTCTATAATTAGTACGCATCAATATTTTATCTGCTATAAATAATTTTGGAACTTTTTCTCCCATTTCAAAAGTGATCAAAAGTAAAATTAAAATTCTTAAACTTGAGGCATATTTATTTACGTGGTTATTAATTTTTATTTGGCGTTATTTACATTTTGGATTTTATTTTCTTAAACTGCCTAATCTGTATAGGTCAGTATCTATGCAAAATTGTTTTATACTTACATGGTAAAATGAATAGTAGAATGATAGAAACCATTTGATTTTGAAAGAAAGGGGGTTTTTTGAGTAAAATAAACAGTTATCATTATTGAAATATATAAATTACATAAGTTTAATATACCAGTTAAAATTCTCAATTAGAAATTTTAATATCACATAGAATTCGTTTAGTTTCATTTAAATTGGGAAGTTTGGAGGTATTGAGACTTTTATTTTTAAAACAATTTAAAGTAATTTGTTTCTAATCAAATTTTTATTTCAAAACAAAACTTTCTTATGTAAGAATAAGATATTTTTAAAAGCAGGATTTTGAATTTTCTTAAATTTTATTTTATCGTTTTGCTTAACTTAACATGTATTGTACTGTTTCCATAGATTTCGTCCAAATGTACCGATTTCATATATTCAAAGTGCCTTAGCATTTCCTTCTGCGGAGGAGTGTTTGGCATTTTTAACAAAGGCAAACCTAGTTTTTGTGGATGCTGATCTTATCAACTGCAAGGAATCTGTGGGTCCTTTGGCGAACTTCTAAAGCGACTTCCTCATAGCACCATCCTTGCTCTGTCATTCACTGTGGTGGGAGGTTGAATGTTGGCAGATGGCCTTTTATACTTTTTTATACCCTTCAAAGGAGAATTAATTTTGGAGGAATGATGCGTGTCTGGTAATTACTATAATGAAGAAATGTGATTTGAGTTCACAAGTTGGTATCAATTTGAAGCCATGGTATATCAGAGAAAATGAAAAATTTAATTTAAAAAAAAAAACTTTGTTCCAAGTTTCCTTAGTAAATTTTTCCTCATCAAAGAAGGGCTGAAAAAATTTTCTTTCTCAGTTTTAAGTGCCAAGGAAGTTATTTTGAAACCAACCGAAAGAAAATTCTTCACAGAATTTAAAGTGACTTCATACTTAATGGTTAACTGCCTGTGAATCAAGAAAAATATTCCATAATGTTTCTACAAAGAAATGAAGATTTTGCAATCAGTCTAGTTTTGAAGAAAAGGTGGAAGATCAACTGCTTAAGTTCGGGGGTGAAGCTATGCTTGCAAGAAAGATATGTGGAATTGAGGGGGGAGGGGGGATTTCAGTAAGAAGAAAAGTATTCATCACCTGTAAAATTTATTTTTTCATTTCATTTCTTTTTGAGAAGAGGTAAAGGTTTTTTATTACAAGTAACAAAGATTGCATGCATGAAGGGGTTGCCAAAAAAACTTCCTATTTGTCTACAGTGGCCATTCAGAATATATTTTCATCTAGCTATGAATTGAAAGTGAAGAATTTAAATTTGTCTATCAGTATTGTAGAGAAATAAATTATTAATCTTGTGAAGAAATGCGTTCTTAAAATTATAGACTTCTTTTATCTTCAACACTTAAAAAATTGTGTATTTTGAATATTATGAGATGCTGTGAAGAAGTATGAAATTTTTCATTTGTAGCTGCTGAAATTTTGAAGAAAGGAATTCTGGTTATACGATCTAATTGGCTTTTCTTATTCTGGCTCTGATAGGAGCTGTAAACTTTTATAAAAATATTATAGACTGCAGTGTTGGAAAAGAAGTAGAAGAGGTATCTGCTTTCATTCTGACCTCAAGTTTTAATTTATAAACATCGCATGGATGACAAAGTAAGGGTGATGTGGTTTCAAGGGTGCGAGCTCATTTTTGGAGAAAGGGGTTTTTGAAAGATACCAGCCACTCTCAAAGCATCTTACATAATTTCATTTTTTCTTCTCTTTTAGTTTTATTTTTCCACTAGGTTTAAACCTATCATTGAATTCTGCTCAAATGGTGAGAAAACTAGTTTATTCCAGTTTAGCTGGCTGGCTCATTCATAAGCAGTGTTCATCTTTTTGCTGTTGTCACAAATTCCTTCATTTTAAGTGCAGAAGTAAACTAGATAGCTTTAAAAAGACAGTTGTTTTTGCTGCTTGATGCCTTACAATTATTTTAATAAATCCTGTCAAATTATAGTGCAAAGAAAAATGTTATAATTTAAAATGTGTTAGTAATTTTATCATAGCTGTGGGCTACTTATAAGCAAAGCTAATAAATTCCAACAGTTATTTTATTCAATGTAATGCTGAATGTCCTGATTGCATTTTATGAAAAATTGTATTGCCTGTTTGTTTTTTCTGTTATCATATATAATCTTAGGCATATAAATTATTGCTCTTTTTAATTTAACTAAATATTTTATTTTTAAAAATATAACAGGTAATTACTTTTTAAAATTTTGCTCTATAATATTTAAATTACTTTGGTGGTCATAATCATCAAATAATACATTTCTTGTAAATAATGTTCAACATAATTTTCTAAAAGTTATTATTTTTGTGAATATTCTAAATGGTGTAAATGGCTATTTCAGCTCCATCATTTTTATTTATTTGCATCATGAAGTCTCATTCCACTATCTGTGAAAATGTACATATTGATATAAATATTACTTTATTTAAATGTTTCTGTGTCTTTTCTTAAAAAAAAATAAAACAGCCAAATATATATTTAAAACAAGTAATATAAAAAAAAAATTTAAGTCAATTCCTACTTAGATCAACAAAGAAAAATTTTATTTTGGCTACTTTTTGTTAATTACCATTAAAGTATCATATTGTCATCCAAAACAATCGTGTATATAAAATTTCAATTTAACTGAATGCTTTAAAACATGAGGGAAAAAATAGTTTTGACACAAGTCACCAAAAATAATGCCAACATGGCTGTATTTGTAATTCTTTAAATAATTAGTTTTAATCAATTAATTTTTATTAATTGTAATTAAATTACTGTATTGTCATCCAAAATAATCATGTATATAAAATTTCAGCTCAGTTGAATGCTTTAAAATATATTTTATTAATGATTGAAAATTCCATGAAGATAAATAAATATATAGAGTGTGAGCTAATAGTAGGAATTGAAAAAATAAGCAATAATGAGCAAGATTACAAATAATATCATAGGTATCAGGAAATAAAACGATGTAGATACAGAATAAAAAGTTTTTTATATGATAGTTCGGACTTACCTATTATATAACAATTAGGTTTACTAGCTTTTGTTTTCTGAAAGTTTCAATTTTTGTTAAATCTAGGCTTGATGCGACTTTATTTTCAATTGATATTAGAGATAAATGTCGGAGTCGAGCTTGACCCACACAGTTTCTTAAATAATTCGTAATTATTTTTAATTTGCTAAATGACTTTTCAGCTGCTGTAGAAGTGACAGGGATTGTATAGAATAATAATGTTGTGCTGTAAATACTTGTGTTAGGTTACATTCTAGTGCTCCATATTAGCTCATGTAATTGGTGAACTGTCCATGCCTAGGTTATTTTAAGGAGAAATAGGTGGTAAATATTAAGAAATTGAAATTTGGGCCTATTATATCAAAATACTTATTTTGGAATTCGTCACACTTTTGTAACAAAGTTATTTCATCTATACTGTGGTAGAAATGTTGGTCTTAGATAATTGAATATTTGACCAACTGCACTCATACCAATAAAACGCGTATTTAATTGAGCTAATATATATTGTGTCTAGTATACCTTATTTCTTCCCGGTTTTGAAATCAATGATCAAAAGCTAATTCATCAAAAAAAATTATGTCTTTTTTTCTTCAAAATGGGGATTTATACAATATTGCAGTTTCACTGGCTTTTGCATTTGAATGATTTGAAGTTGTTTTTGTAAATTTGCTTTTGCCTCTGCTAAGGCTTTACTTGCCTCATGCAAATCGACATCGCACGTTTGTAAAATTTTGGATGCATAATTAATGTTATCAATACACGGTGCAAGAATTCGCAAAGCAAAACGAACTCGAAGTTGAGCATTTCTGTTTTTATAATCTCTGCTTCCCCATGCTTATCTTTATTGGGCTCTTGAGACTTATTTCTGATAATACTTTGATTATATCAAAAAAAAAGTTTAATTGCAGAAATACTATTGACCTTACTGGACCATCTAATCGAATCTAGTTCTTTAAGAGTGATGTCGGATTCACTAGTGAATTTTGACAGTAGATCCCAGCACTTAATGCTTTTTCCGAAAAAGGAAAACAAATCGTGCAAAGTTGTGAAAAAAAATCTGTATTTCCACACAAGTGCTAACTGCATCATTTTAAATTATGAGTGGCACTATGTTCATACTCCTCATGAGGCTGAATATTCTTAATCTGCATTTGTACACCATTATACACACGGCTCCATCATAACCTTGACCCACACATATTTTTTACGTCGATAAATAATGCAGTCACTTGGTTGACTAATACTGTCGCACCCTGTTTGATGGCTGCTTAAAAGCCTAGAAACACTTATTTTACTTCTATATCAACTGGCGGCCCATCTTACGATTTGGTTATTACTTCATACCTCACAACAATGCTTAGCTGATATGCCCTGTGTCCAGTGGTGCACACAAGGGGGGTGTCCTAGGGGTCCAGAGCCCCTCAAAGCCCTTGATTTTTTCCCCGATTGATTATAATTTTTAGTATTTAATACGTAAAATTTAATTAAATATTTGCTTTTTAATGATTAGTTTTTTGTTCCCCAAAATCAAAAGGATCATGATACAAGAATGGTGGACTTTCGACCTTGGAAAACTTCTGTGTGCACTACTGCCTGTGTCGTATCCATTGTGATAGCGAAAAACGGTGACACTCTTAATTTGTCTTGTAGATCCTAAAAAGCGCGAAAAAATGAATATAAATAATAAAAAGAAAGAAAAATCATTACCTTCTGGGCATATCTAAAACTTGCCGCACTGCGTGATTATATCGAGCGGTAAGCTGTACAAAGAATGGAAAATTTCAATAGTATCCATCCTGATTTAACTTTTCCCGATGTCATGAAAGCCGAAGAATTCTTTGATAGTGTAAGTATGATATTGAAGAACCCTTTTCAAAAATGACTCTATTTTGCTAATTTCATGTTCATTGTCGATAGTATCACTTTTTTGAATTTACGCGCGTTTTGCTGGAGAATAAACATCACGCTCGGCTTTTTTCGCCTGTATTTGGAAAACGTGTTCCGACAAGATTGTCCACCCCTAAAACGAAATCACGTGACTAAAAGAGGGACATTCTCCCCGGGTGTTTTTAGTACCTAGTCTTCCTTCTTGTATGCTTATTTAATTAGTTCATCTTCCCACGTGTATTTATTATTCAAGATGTATCAGTAGGAATAACTATAAAGAAAGGTACGATAATTAAATTTTTGTATAACTATTCTTTTCATTATTGAATTTCTTTCTTTTTAGTTTTGAGGGCACGATATAATAAATTGTTGCATTTATGCCAACATCTCTAATTATGTATAAATTTAAGATATGTTTTATGAGAAATTAGTGTTTTGTTTATTCTGTCTAATCTTAATTAACTTTAAAAATGTTATTAATTTCTTAACCTAAAGCTGCACACATTTTATACTAATAGTACATAGTTATTAATGTGTGCCCAACTGGTCATCTAATAAACTTGGCAGCCATACGTTAGTTTTTTTGTTTCTGAACAGTCTATGCAAACTTCACAATCCCGAGGTACCCTAGTGATCTTTTCCCAAGAGGTTTACTATCTTTTGTAAACACGGGTGTCACGATCCCGGGGTACCCCAGTGATCCTTCTCTATTTTCGACCCTCCATCTTGTCATCCAATTTCTTTTCCCGTCCAGACCTATGAATGTTTGGCGCAGTATAGCCAAAACTGGCTCTTGCGCCATAAAACAGCAAACTTCAAAAGGGACAATCCCTAGGAAATTTAAAAATAAATCAGATGATATTTCAATAGAAGAGTATCCAATTTAAAGTACATAGCGGGTTATATTCCGTTCATAATATAAAATTCGAATGCTACGATTATACAAATATAGATTTGTTGTAGATAAAAAAAAATCACTTTCGGTTCAGAAAATGTCGAAGGAGCAAAATATTTGAGACTTCTGGATAGAGGAGGTTTAAAAATGTTTACAGATATTGTTATGAAAATCATTTCAACGTAATATTTTATTTTAAATTTGTATATCGAAAAAATTCGATTTAAAATATCTTAAAGTTGATTGCCAATTATCTTGCTTTACAAGCATATCTGGAATTACATGAAATGGGGAATGTCTTGCATTCATCTTCTGTAAACTATAACACACCTGCATTTTTTTAAAAAATATTCATTTTATATACATTTGAGAATATATGCTTAAATAATTAATCAAAATAGAGCAATGAAGAAATTTTAACGGCGATGGATAATCGAAAAATGAAGGAACAAGTTCGATATAAAGACTTTAGAAAAAATCGACAATTTTTTTTTCGGGGGGGGGGCCACGCTTGTTGTCAAGAGAAGTATTTCTCATTTAAATGCTTCCAATTCCTAATGCTGGTGCACCATACATTGTTCTTTTGCAAAGCAAATAACCAGCAGGGTTGATTGAGTGAATATTAACGTCACACTGTTCAGCTTCACGAGAGCTCGTAATTTTGAACCACGGTAAAGTGATGAGGATGACACCTGAGCTGGCACCCCCTTCTCCTAACAACCACACCAACGGGATGACGTTTGAGCTCTCGACATATTTAACGTACATAGCTCCCCTACACGGTGGATCTGTAGAGGTACTGGTTTCGAACTTGTGACACGCCAGCCATGATCCGATATCTTGGCTACCGCGGCCACCCAGCAGGGTTGACTGAAGGCAGCAATCAGTATTTTGGAATACACAAAAAAAAAAAAACGATACACGGGTGATCCATGTTTAGCAGTTGAAAAGTAGTACGATTTTGAAAAACACATTTTGTTCTGGTGGATGTCTTTTGGAAAAGACCCTGAAGGCTGTAAAGGTCCCATATCAATTTGGCATTTTTCATCATCACTTAATATCTTATTCATGAAGTTACCCAAGACATGAAAAGATTTATCTTTCACATCTTTGAAAAATGTTGAGATCGATGGTTCCTGCGCTCTTACATGATGCAGACATGATCGGCGGTATCATTACTCACAGTAACTGCCGAATTTTAGTTTGCCGAGTAGGTTTCTCAAGTAACACTGTATTAGCCACATCATCTAAGTCACTACTAACAGATGTACTCAGAGAAGGCTGAATTTGTCGATTTTGGGCAATTTTTGTATATTATTTCTTGGAGTTTTTTGCACTTAAACGTAAGACTGGATCCCTTTTTTTAGCCACAATTTTAGTTTACAATACAATTCGTATGTGTTCGAGTACTTACTGACGTTAAAAGGTAGGAAAAACACAATTCAAAGCTAATATGAATTATATTGTTAAAATATTATGTAACAGGAAGTGAAGTTGCATCCTGTGTAATTTTTTAAGATGTAATTATAAATATGGTAAGATTTTTCATGGAACTGGAAGTTAATTTTCAAATAAGTTTATAGAAAAATAAAAATTGTAAATGATATTGTTACGTAGATCCGAGGGTTCGGGGATTTTATGCAAAACAATCACAAAGAAAATAAACAGTTCTTCAAGAGCGATGTGAATTTATTAACAAAAATCCAATCCTCTAAATACAGGATTCAGCAGCAATATTCACAGAGTAAATCTCTGAAGGTCTTCATACCTTCAACAGCAATCAAACACAATCACCAGTGTTTAAAAATACACGTATGTAAAAGATTATTCACAAGCACAGCCGAGCTAATCGCTAGTCAAAACAATCCTCACTCTTCGCTGGTTAAAATCAGACTCATCGCCGTACTGGCGAGCATCTTTATTTATAGGCGCGACAGAAACTTCCAGAAATATAACCGTTCGTGACACTAGTGGAGAGATTACTACTTTCCAGAGGGTTCTGAACTCGCCAACTTGGCTCTACGGCCAAGTTCTCATTGAATCGCCATTATAACGTATGGGGCGACATTGCTTGTGAGTAGCACAATTTTAACATGAAATAAATATAACAGAGTAATATAAATGCATTAAACAATCAAATATACAAATTATTTACACTACTTACACAAAATTCGTAACAATGCCTCCCTCCTCAAAGACTGCACGTCCCGGGCAGTACAATCCTTTAGTAAGAGGCAAACCACCCACATAATAATCACATATAAAGTAACAAAAATACTCAACAGCATATACAAAGCAAATAAATTCACAATACTAAAATAAAACTAAGTAATTAGAGAAGAGAAATTATTTACAAAATAATTAATGACCATGGTCTGAACTTAAGGATCTTATCCATCTTGGCCAAGATATGGGGCTAGCCTATTGCAATGCATTACCTTTAGTTTTGAGTGTGGTGATTTCTGTATCCGCACCACAACGTCATTCGGTCTTTTTAGGACTGTGTAAGGACCTTCCCAGTTGGTCTGCAGCTTCGGAGAGAGTCCTTTGTGACGTTTCGGATTCCATAACCACACCCTGTCGCCTTCGTGAAAATCGTGTCCGGTTGCTCTTGCGTAGTATCAAGTCTTCATCTTCTCGGAAGCCAAGCTAATTCTTTCCCTAGCCAGATGATGTAATTCCTCCATCCGTGCATGGAGTTTCTTGACATACTCCTCATGCGCCAAGGGAGCATCTGGTGGTCGGCTGAACAGAAGATCCTCAGGCAGACGAAGATCACGTCCAAAGAGCATCTGGGATGGGGAATAGCCGGTGGTCTCATGAACGGCACTCCTGTAGGCAAGCAGGGAAAAGGGCAATTTCTTGTCCCAGTCCTGTTGATTACTAGATACCAGGAGAGAGAGGCTGTTCAGGATGGTCCGATTGAACCTCTCAATCATACCGTCAGATTGAGGATGTAAAGCTGTTGTCCGGGTTTTGTCGATGGCGAGTATTTCAACAGTCTCTTGCAAACTGCTGAATCGAAGTTTCTCCCTAGATCGGAGTGCAGCTGTAGAGGGACCCCGAATCGTGAGATCCAGTGTTGAACTAGAACCTCTGCAACAGTCGATGCGTCTTGGTCGGAAATAGGATAGGCTTCACGCCACTTCAGAGCACTTTTTGAGTTCCTCACACCTCGGGCAATTCCTCTTCAGCACGGTCGAAGGAAAAGAGGTTGCTTGTCATTGGTAGATGTGCAATGACGTCATTATTCTGGGTTGCCTGGTTTGGCGTTATAGCATTTTTCTATGCCCTAGTGATTCATTGAAACATAAAAGTTTTGTCCCCATTTGGGAAATTGTTTTTCAGGCAGTCTTTTCTTCTGTGTCTTGAGTATAATAGTTAAATTCCCTTGCGCATGAAATTTTCACTGTAAAAATAACTTGTTCTTTTTTTTTCATTCCCGTAAATCAAAATATTTTTAATGGATTTAATTTTGTGGAAGAAATATATATTTGAGCTTAGTAAATGAGGAACTTAATTACAAATAAAAAAAAATTGTTATATAAGCTTTTAATAATCCATTTACTGTGATTAATAATACTTTGAAAATGAATTACATGTTTCGAGTTTTATCCTTATGTAAGAAAAAAGAAGTCAATAATAAATAAAGAAAATTTATGTTTTTTTTATAATATATATTTATTGGTAATATTAATGTACATTTTAAAGGTAAATGAATTCGTTCTTATATCAGATTGAATTTGTACAGGCAAGTGATATTTTAAATTATTAGCTTAATTTCATTTTTGTAATTAGTGATTTCTTTTTTATGTATGTATAAAAGACACATTTATTCACATTTTTAAAAAAATTCGTCTAATACTCTATTTCCTTTTAAATTTTAAAATTAAATTTATACTGCAAAAGTTTAGCTATTATAAACTAAACTATATATATAAACTCATGCTTAAATTTTTATTTTCTATCTTTAGTAAAATACTATAAATAGATTCATGGCTATTGTATAAGAAACACCTCACTGTTCTAACTTCCACATCACATCCATATTATTCGTTCAAGTTTTCATCGACACATTTATTCACAATGTTTACAATTATTTTAGAGGTTTTCTCTTCTAACATGCTCACACATATAAATCTTCATTCAGGGTTTAAATCAAAAGTCCTGAAATAGAGTACCACTTGAATCCCTTCATCAGTGGTTTGTTATAGAGAATAGTTTGTTTTTATAACAGGCAAGTTTGATGAAGATAGAGTCATTAATGGAATTCGGATTCATCTTAAGAAATATTTACTGATCGGTGTTGTGTCACTCGAAGCACATAAATTTTCTCCTTTCCTAAAGTATGTTTCCTCCTGTAAAGCTACTGTTCGAAAATAGGACATAAAATTATACGTTTTCGAGCAAAAATAAAAATTAGCCATTGAATTATAATTTCCAAAAGCTTATTTAGATTTTGCACACACTAATTATTCACTTTATTGCAGCGACAATTAGAGATAATCAAGAAAACATAATACGTAGCAGAAAACATTTAACAGAATCATTTAGAAAAATTTCTTTTTCCAACATTTCCATTCTTAGAAAATATATATATATATATAGTAGTCCCAAATTTATTTTAAAATATCCTGGAGTGGGCTTAATTTTCAAGAAATATATATATCTTCATATTCAGGTGTGTGTTTGGGGGTATTTTTTTAAAAAATGTATTTGTACTTTCTTTCCATTTTATTTCATTATTTATGAGCACAATAGCGTTGTAAGTATAAAGTGCTGTAAATTTTCGAAACACCACTAATATTATACGAAAATGTAAGAATTTTTTTTAAAAAAATTATTATTTGTCAGTTAACCCAACAAACTAAACATATACGTCTAAAATAAAATAACCGTAATAATTATAGAAGCAATTAATTACCGTAAAAGCCGGAGTATAACGCACAATTTGAACACAGAAAATAAGATCGAAATGCATGAGTGCGCATTATACTATGAGGGGGGAAAATGTTACCTTAAAAATAAGAAAAAAAGCTCCTGGAAAAAAAATTAAGACTTCTACATATATCGAAATACTGTTTAGTTAAAAGAAATCAAATTCCTTATCAACTGTAGATTTGAAAGAGTACACTATTTTTTTTTC
>BMAV01021797.1:185042-211268 GCA_019973955.1 Trichonephila inaurata madagascariensis
AATCAAAAATAGCATGATACAAGAATGGTGAACTTTCAACCCCGGACCCCTCCCTTGAAAAATTCCTGTGTGCGTTACTGGGTGGGAGCCATTACAAATAGGACATGACTCTCTTTTCACACATTCCATTGCTCTATGACCGGGCATGAGGCTCAAATAACATCCCCTTTTTTCTTAAAATTTCTCTCTTTTCGTTAGCGCATAAGAAATGGCAGGCCTCGAGTTCATGACCTTTGTTGCAGTATAAACATTTGCGGCTTCTATGCGATTTGGTACGGGTTGTTCTGCCATCGGATTTCTCTTACAATGTCCGGAGGCAAAGGAGCTTTTATTTTTGTTCTCTTTGTGGTGGAGGGGAATAATGACATGGTTTATGGTCCTGCCCAGCCGGGGGTTTGAAACTCGCACCTGTGGAGTGGAAGCGTGATGCACTACTACCCCGCTTCAATATTATTCCTAAAATAATATATTTTCTGTGTGAGTGTATGTGATCAGAGCTTATACTTTTTATCAACATTGTAACATCTTTAAAATGTTTTACTTTGAGTGAGATTCAACGAGTTTGAAAACTAGCATTTTGTTCAAAATCTGTATGTCATCTATAAAATTTATAAAGTTTTTATTACATTTTATAGCATCAAAATCAATTTTAATACTTATATAAAAAATTTCTCTTAATTTTACCTTTTTCTATCACAAAGTGGTAAATGTTTACACAGTCTTTAAAATCTTAAGAATAAGTTAAGTGTATATTATCAGTTATAATTTCTTTTTTTGTCATATAAAGAAATTTTTGCATCTTTTAACAAATTTCCGTAAATCCAATAAATTTTAATTTTTAAAATCCTGAAACTCAATGTCAGCATCTCTTTTGTCTTCCAATTAGGTTGTATTAAGATGACTTAATCCCAAGAAATAACTTTCGCATTCAAAATAATCCAAGCAAAAAAAACATGCGTTATCGCATATTAGAAATCCTTAATTCCGTACAAACTCACCCGCCCCTCCAAAAAAAATTTATTACTACAGTTAATTATAAAACTTGTTGTTTATTGAAAACTTAAATAGTTTTTCGATGTACGTTCCATGATCATACTATGATTTCAAATATTTTTCCTCAGTTCCTTATGTATATAAAAATAAGCTAATTTTAAAAAATAGAACTTAAAATCCCATTCACGTTTGAGCAAAGAAATTGCATCGATTAAAAAAATGTAAAGGAGGTATATTGGCTGATTTAAATGTAATCATAAACAAGTATTATCATGAAAAATTAAAAACAATATTACTTTAGAATATCACTAATTAGGATTGATATCTATGAGTTTAAAAAGGAAATGTAAATTTTTCTAAACTAATTCGTAAGAAAATAAAGATAAACTAAATTGCCTTTAAGGTTGATTAGCATTATAGTTATTTTTCGGATCTTAGGAAATAAAAATTTTGGCCTGTCCAGTCTAAAGGAAATGGGTGCAGTCAAAACGTCCTCAAGAATGCGTTGGCTGTCTCTTGTTACGTCCCTTCCCCCAAGAAGCAAAGCGAAGCAGGTGTCTTATCTCTTTTATGGCCACTATAAATTTCCAGGAAAGATCAGAGGGAGGGAGGTCTTTGGTTATTCGTACTGTCATTGAATATACGTCCCACAGGTTATAGAGAAAGTCAAGGCTATAAAGAAAGATTTGTTTTTACTTTTTTTTTTTCTTATAAAGTTTAAACTGATCAAGTTTTCGGATGAGAATTTATTTTATTATGAGTCAACACCCTGATATACCCCTTTCAATTATAACTAATTAAATGGGGATCCAGGTTTATCGCAGTCATGATATATCAAATACATTCTCTATACGTTTGAAACAAATTTTGTTACATATAATGCTGTATTTTTTCTTTCTTAACTAAATTATCACAAAAATAAATCTCAGCCAATAATACAGCTGCTTGCAGATATGATCCAACATTAAAATACAGAGAATAGAATAATATGAAAGTTGAAATAAAAGCAAAATAAACTTCGGTTTTTTCGGTCAAATTATTGAAAATGGTGTTTTACCAAATTTAATACAGTCACATACTATTGAGGTTGAGGCACCACAAATCTAATGTTTCCGTGTTATTTAGCAACCAATATCACAATTAGTCAACAATGTATTATATTCTAATTTTAAACTATGTTTTAGATTGTCGCATGTCAAAACTATTTATCAAAATAACAAATGTACTCGTGTATGTGATCAGTTGTATTAAATGTGTTTTAAAAAAATAATGTAGTTTTTGCATTGAATTAACCAAATTTGTTAAAAGTCATGTGTTTTACAAGTCCCAATTTCGTGTAGGTTATCCTCTTTTTGTATGATATTTGGTTATTTGCAAGCTTTATATATATATAATTTTTATCAAATTGCAATTGTAGCATTTTATTTCAGCAAAAAATGCTACAGTTGCAATTTGATAAAATTTATCTGTGTCATCACCCATTTTGCGATATTCAATGCTTCATATTCTCACTCACTTTGCGTGGTTAAATTTTTATACGTCATTATATATGAACTGGGATTGGCACAATTTACTGCATTTAACATTAAATGAAAAGTAATTGATTTACTCTAGAGGACTGTGAATATTATCTTTGACTCAACAGTAATTTTTTTCCCACTTCGGAATTTATTAAAAAGAACACCGAAGAATAACAAATAGAAGTAATACTATTATATGGTTGAATAAATAAACTATTTTCAGAGTATATGCATGTTTTGAAGATTTAAGCAGAAAAAATAAGATTATCATCCTTATCCCCCACACACTAATCGGTAAGAATCACGCTTTATGACTGTCTAAAAAGTTTGGAAGGAGGGTGGGAACTCAATAATTAAATTAAAGAGGAATTTAAGTATGATGTCCATTATATAGGTAAACGTGTCTTAAAATTTTAGGAACATTCTTAGAAATAAAACTTTAATTTTATAATTAGATACATTTCTGTGGATAAACTATTTAAAATTAGCAGGGATGTATAAAATTACGGCCAGAAAATCTTGTAAAAAATTCTGATCAATATTTCTTGAAAAAAATTAAATTTAGAAGTGCTCTTAGTAATTTGTAAATAATTGGCCGCGTATGATTTTTAACATAGTAGAGAAATGCATCCCTTTTATTTAATTTACTGTAAATAAACAATTGTGTGAAATTGTAGTTTCTATTGTTGCTAAGGTAAAAAATATTTCAATAAATCTTTTCGTTCATTTTATAGGCATTTAAATAAGGGAATTTATTTTTAATTCTGCGTTTTAATATAGTTATTTTAGAAGAGGAAACCATAAGAGAGCATCCTAAGGAACGAGAATTCTTGCATTTTAAATTTTTAACCTTCTCTTTATAAGAAAATTTTTTGCGTGTAGAATTTAGGCTTTTTATTCCATTTAATTAAAAGCTATAACACAGGCAGTATGTAATTCAATTTTTGTCTTGTTCAAACTCGAATTTCATTAGGTACAAAAAAAATCGCTTCCACAAATATGTATTTATATATGAATAATTACATTTAGCAGTAACATGTATTGAAACCCACTTTTTCATTATTTTATTTGGCATAAATTTAGTAACAAATTGAGTCGAGTTTATACATTATATGCGTAGATATAGGATTATACTATGGAAGGATATATACTAATTTCCGTTTGAAAATTAGTTTAATTTATAATCTGATCTAGCTTTCAAGTATGAGAAAAAAATCATTTCTAGTTAATTTTGGAAGTCTGCTCTTTTATTTTTACAGAGAGAGTTTGATATAAAATGATAAAATATTAAGCTTTTAAAAAATTTCCGTTTATATTAAACAAAAATATCAGAGAAACTCGATTCATTGTCAGAATGAAAACCATAGCTTCCGGTCAATCCATCATTCGACTTGTATCATTCTGAATATACATACATATTGAATTGTTATTAGTAAAACAATTATTTACGATTACGTAACGATTAAAATGTAATTTGATGACCCACAGAATGAGCGAAACAAATAACCGATTTAATAAAATCTATCAATGAATATTGAGTGCACAAGATATTTAAAATTATAAATAAACATTGTATTTTGTAGAATAGAAAACTAAAAATACGAAAATAGTCATTTCATATCACTTTAGTAAACACTTTTTATTCTGTATAAAAAAACTTACCCTTTCGATTTATAGTAATAACATTTTTGAAAGATCCGACTAAATCACACATTGGTTATATTTAAAATACTTATTCGTAACATCTATAAAATGTACAATAGAGGAGCTGCTTCTTTTTTGAATTTCCGTGTCATGAGTAATCGTATTATTTAAATTAATTTAGTATCATTTTGTTATAAACCCGGAGCTTCAAAAAACAATAATGTAAGCGCTTTCTGCTGGCTATCGTATTACTTACCACTGCAATTACATATTTCAACTTTTTATTCAAAAAATAATGAACAAATAAATTATTTGATTTCATTTTAAATAAATTTATTCCATGTATTTAAACTTGCTATTTCGAAAGATGGTTATATATATATATTTTTTTTATGCTTTCGATAAGAATCCAGCTTTAACCGTGCGAATAGTTTCACGTCTACTGCGAAAATGAATGATTGGCATCGTATTCAAAGCAAGCGCCGATATTGGCGAGAAATTTGCTAAGCTCTGTAACCCTGCAGAATGTCATCCCCCTGTTCCTTCCCTTCTCCTCATCTGAAAAAGTGCTCTTTATTTAACGACTTCCAACTTTACGCGGGAGTTGAAAAAATCAACAGAAGTAACAATCAACAGATCTAGTAAACAGATAGTTATTTTCTTATGGTGAAGAATCGACATTTTGTACTTAATTTCTATTTGGGATATCTGCTTCCTTATTTTTATTCTAACTTCTTTCATTCGAATTATTGGCTGAATTTCAGAATCGGACACTGTTTATTTCAGTTGATTGTAAATTTTTTTGGGATTGTGAACAGTTTAGTTTTGGTAAGGCTAGTATATTCAGATTTGTTTTTAACATCTGTGTTCCTATATATATTTCTGTGGAAAGGTTTAAAGTTGTTTCTTGAGATTCATGTCATGTTTTTTTGTGTGCATTTACAGAATTTAAATTTTTGTAATTTATTTTATAAACACTTAAGTGTAGAATGTTATGTTTCCCCCCCTCTTTAGATCTTCAGTTTGTGATTTATTATGTCTAAATCAAAAGTGTGGCTTTGGAAAGAACCTGATAGCAGATTGAAGGACAATGTTTTGGGCCTTATAAAAGATGCTGGGTCTGTTGAGACTGGTAAGATCTAGTATTTGTAAAATCAATTCAAAGAAATTTTAAAATTATATGCTTAGTAGCCGTAATTTTAAGGAATTATTTTAACTTTAGTTTTTTAAAAATGTGACGATTTTATAAATATTTACAGTGGTACACATTTTAAGCACAAATGCGTAAGACAAAATATCTGTTAACATGGTATAATACAATGGTTCCAACAAATAACTATGTATTTTCATGCATTTTTTCTCTTAATATGAAACGAAAATCGCCTAAAATGAAAAGATTTTCCTTCTGAGAATGAATAAAATACAGAATACACCAGCTGCACCGACGAGCATTTAGAGGGGTTTTAAAAAAGTTTCTGTATTATTGGATTGTCCTACATTATCGTCGGAAGAATTCGTTGCCGTAGATGATGATGATGTATGTACAGCCCCAATTGAGGCAGACAAAGACATTTTGGAGTTTGATCAAAGTTAAAAAAATATTGATGCAGATTCCTACGATGAAAATGAAAGGAATAAAGCAGCTCCTGTTCCCACATTATCTCATATGATGAACATCATGCAAAATATTCAGTTATTTAAATGCACATTTCTATGGTAAAAGGAATAACAAAATGGACCACATTGAACAATTTGTTGACAATTTGATGTTAAGAAAGGCAATGCAAAGAAAAATACCATGTAGTTTTCCAAAAGCTCAATAAATGTTTTTTTTAAAAAAACTTGGAAAATTTTTTTACTAAATTTCATTAAGCTCTTGTGAATGTTTTTGTTTCATTAATATTTATGAAATACATTCATATATTTATGAATGTATTTCATGAAAATCAATGTCTACGTAAATGAAATGTACTCTAATAAACTTAATTTTGTTGAATGCAGTCGAACCTCCATATTATGAACCCCTATATTGCGAATTTTTCTATATAAGGAACTTTTTTCCGGAAACCAAGAACATTTCACAATTTTCTTCGTAAAATAACCTCCCTGTAGTAAAGTGTATTTTCTATATAATGAACTTTTTCTTGTGATTCAATTTTTTTCCTCCTTATTTTTGTAGTATTTCTGGACATTTCAAGTTATTCTCTCTTTTAACATATTTTATGGTGGTCATAAATTTTGAACTGGTGTCTATACACCGAGAGCAATGGAATTCTGGGTATTTCATCCAAGAACAGTTCACTAGAAACATCGATGAAATTGTTGAATCGGCCGCTTCTCCGCCAAAATTTGAAAAATCGCCAATTTGGCGCGTTTTTGAGTGTTGTGTTTCAGAGTTGCAACCCTACCACAACATGCAACGCCGGAGCGTGAAATTCAAGATGGCTGAAGGGAAATCATCAAAAACGTAATATTTTAAGTTTTGAAACTGAAAATTGCTGCAAAAATTAGGCATTTAAAAATGGAAATAATTTCACTTACCTTTAAAAAATGCTGCTTTTTCCGACATTTATGATGACGATGAGTTAGTTCCCTACTGAAATTATACCAGTGTGCGACTGCATATTTCTGAGAGCACCTTCCAAAACATTTTTATTTTTGCACCACTAACAAAACGGTTCCCATGTCCATATTACTAAATTCAAACCAAGACAATTTCCTTACACTCCTAAACACATCTTGAGTATCCTCTTTCACACTCAAATGAATTCTGCAGTACCATTAAAAAACAATCATTCACTTTCTTACCCGTTTTTTCTCTCAATTCCATACTTTTTCCACATTTCGGACATACATACGATGATCCATTCAAACCTTCTTTCATGCACCATTCTAACTCCGCTTTCTTTCCAAACACAGGCAACAGGGTAAAAAACCTTTCAGAATACTCATCATATTTTTGCATGCATTCATTCAAATTAATCCTAACAGCATCACTGGACATCATGGAAATCTTTTGAAATTTATGTGGAGAAAGAAATAAAAATATTACCTGTAAAAATAATTCCCAAAACAAAGCGGAAAGAAGACAACTGAACCAACCAGAGCAAAAGAAATTAGCGTTTCCTCATTAACGGCCGTTATAAATAAGCTGCGCATGTGCAGAAATTAAGAATCATTAATTTTTAAAGTAATAAAAGCTTTCTGCCCAAGCGCAAGGAAGTATCATTGGTTAAAATTAAACTGTAAACGAATTATGTAAGCGCTAACTTGCCGAGATATCGTTAAAATTAAAGAAATCTACTGCGCATGCGCCAAATTTCGCCAAAAAACCAACTTCACTGGAAAACAAATTCAGAAGGGTTACCAGATTTGGCGCGTTTATCGATTTGGTGAGAAAACAAATCAACCGAAACATCTTCGATATCCTTTTTCACCCTCAGTGGTGTTGTCTCGTGTCGTTGAACTAGTGTCCGATCATTGCAGTGTTGATCAGACATACTGGTAACTTCGTTCTTTGTTGCTTGAAAATTTAATTCTTCAGGCAATGGATAAAGGCGTCCAGAAAAAGGATATTACTTAAAAATTTAATATTCCTCCAAACCGCTTATCAACTGTTATAAAAAAATGGAGATAAGTTACAAAATTATGATTCATCGAATTCTTGTTCCCAAATGCTTAAAAACATGTGTCTATGAAAATGTCAACAAGGCAGTTTTGAAGTTGATGCACACAATGCTAGATAAAAATGTTCTGATCTCTAGACCTTTTGTAATAGAGGAAGCTCTTCAATTTGCATAGGCATTGGGATACTGTCAATTTCTAGGTAGCTAGGGATGGCTAGAAAAATTTAAATGGAAAAATAAACCTGAAGTAATTTTTGGTGCATTGCAAAGATGTGAGGCGTATTATCAAACAAAGCAGTTTTTTGAACAAAAAAAATTCTCAAACATAATTAATAGATTTTATGAGTAATTCAATTTAAGGATGCATGTTGCAATACTTATTTAGAAATTCTAGTTATAAAATAATCTGTTTAAAATTACTTGTATGCTCTAAATTAAAAATGTCCTTAAAATTCATTAATTTAAATATAAAATGAATTTTTTAATGTTTAAAATACAGTACATTCCTTGACATCCTTTTTTCTTGTTTTCCTTGCAATTTTTCTTTTTTTGTTGGGTAAGATATACAAAAAAAAATTGATATTAATTTTCAAAAAGATGTGAATACTTTATTTAATCTATAGTGTTTATGAATTTAAAATTTCTTTCATGTGGTTTATAAAGTATATTGAAAGATGAACCTCTATATAATGGATAAAGCTAGAGCGACATCTGCTTTACATTGGACTGCAAGACGTCTTATGTCCGAGAGGACGTTGGCAGGTGTAATTTAAAAAAAACAACAAAATAATGATAAATTTTCCATAGAACAAACTTTTTTGGGGAATTTAGCAATTTCGTTAAATATAGGTCTGACTGCATATGCTTTTTTTTGTATTATCCTTTACCATTAAAAATATTTCAGTTTCGGGTTAAATGACTTTCACTGTATTACAATGGCATTTGCTATTGAAGATCAAATGTGTAGTTAAAAAGAATATCTGTGTTGTTTTCTGGATTGCAAATTTAGGTTTATTTTCTCTTTAAGCTATGAAACAAATTTTTGCTATAAATTGATGAAAGGAATGTCTTAAAACAATTAGCCAAAGATTGTAGCATTTAGTTGTAAAGCCCTATTGAATGATAATGTCTTTCTATAGAATCACAGTATGATATTGGTTTCCTTTTTTTTTTTACTTTTTTTTCTTAATTGGTCTTGGTACTATCAGCCAAGTAATGAATGTATTGTATTTTTTGCATCATTATTTTTAAAAAGTTATTGAGTTCTTAATATGGGAAAAAATTTTTTTTAGATAAATGAAAACAATATTGAAAGGAAGACAATTTTAAAACATTAGCTATAAAAATGTTCTGATTAAATTATTTTTCCTTTAGTATTATGGTATGTGATAAATCTACTATACACTCCACAGTTAAGCTTAATTGATCTTCTCAGTATTAGGTTTGAAAATCATTTACAGAAATTAATTGAAGCTTCTCGCTGTCTTTAGTTTAATGTTTTTTGAATAAGAAACATACCATGGTAGTTTTTGAATGAAAAAAAAAATCTCATTAACTGTGTGTGAAGCAATATGCTAATTTAAGTAAGTAATAAAAGCACAGAGATGTGAATATTTTCTAAGATTATGGATGCTTGGTACTACGGACTTCAAAGATGATAAATTATTCTTCTTTCTATCAAAACCATCATACAAATTAACATGTGGTTCGTATACATTAATTTTAACAAAATCTTTTCTTTCGTGATTAAAGTGTGGCGACAGTAGCTTAGTGGTCAAGGTAACAAACTCGCGGCCAGTGTGTCATGAGTTTGAGCGTAGTACCGCTGAAAACCCACCGTGTAGGGGGCAATGCATGTTAAATCTGTCGATGCTCACATGTCCTTCTGTAGGTGTGGTGTGGTAGTTAGGAGAGGGGGTTGTCAGGTGTTCAGGTGTCAGGTTCTTCTTATTTTAGTAAAAAAGGACCAAAAATATCTTTATGAATGTCTTATTTTGCACCAGAAGGTACAGTCGAGATCCTAGGTCTGCCTCTTGTTCTTATCACAGTTCTTTTAGACACAGTTCTCTTTGGAAATCCTTCAAGTTTAGGACTACATCTTTGTTGAGAGTTTTGTGAATTATCCATGTGTTTACCATAGCCATATCTAGTGAATGTATAAAAAGTGGACAGTACCACTTTTCCCCCATGAATTTTGACGGAATAAAATCCAGCTAAAACGAGTCAGGGTGACCCACATTGCCCTTCTGTTTTTTGAAAGAATTTATCAAATTTGGCATCTTCACAATAGCTTTATCTTTGTGCTCTCATACGCACCTCCAAATTTCATAAGAGGATTATTAAGTATGGGAAACAAAGGTTTTACCTTGAAAGATTGATCCTGGTCACCTGGGCATGCTGACTTACAGTTACATTGTCCACAAAGTGTAAATAAGCTTTCAACTTTCACCAGGGTAATGCCAAAGTCTTCAGCATCTGACCAGTAATCACATTCACAGGTATTTGAATGATTACCAGTTAGAAGAAAAATTACTATAAAAACATATTTTGTTTGCAGTGGTCAAGAAATTGTGTTAGTTTTTTACATCTTTTGCATATCACACAGTTACTTTTACAATCAGATCATAAACTTCACTGGAATAAAACTGCTCAAAATGCTCTGATGAAGTTTTACTTTCAATGTAGTTTCCATTTGCTTGAGCAAGTCATTTGCAGTTGATTCAGTCTGTGGTTCCCATATTGTACATTATGGTGATTTATTCTTTACCCAAGATGATTAATGTGTTTTATCATTTTTCTGTTCTTTGTTGTTGAAATACTAAAGCTCGGTTCAGGCTGGAAACTATCTCAAGTTCTAACCTCCAGAGAACCAGGAACATCATTTACAATGATCTCACCAGAATTTACTTCATTTTCATCCCCTCCATCTTCGTTTGTTAGTGTACAGGCATCTGGTGGTAACACAATAATTTCAATCTCATTTGAATCTAAGCTATTTAATAATTCTAATGCTTCCTCTAACTTCAGAAACCTTTGCACTGACATAACTCTGCAGGGGTAAAACACTAGAAGCGAAATTATTTTTTTTATTACTCTTAGTTATAAAGAGAGAAAGAATGCATTAATTGCATGCTTATCTTCCCACTGTCCTATTTAGAGGGCAGTTAAAAGTAATGTGCTAAAAATTACCTAAGAACAATATAGCTCTAATTAACCACCAGGATGATAGCAAAACAGTATTATCACATAAAAAATGCCCAGCTAAGTGTCCAAAGTAAACTGAAAAAGAATTTGGCAACCGTAAAAAGATGATACAAATCATGCCCACTAATGTGATGAATATGCAAAATGTCCAGAGGAAGGGGGTGGGGGAGAAACACATAACTCATGTTAGCAGAAGAACCTTACATGTTCTAACTGACAAAATATTCACAAAAAACAAATAAGGATTTCCACATATTTTTCATCTGTCCTCTAAACAGGACAATGAGATAAAATGGATTAATATCTGTTTTATGATTCTGTGTTAGTTGGTTAGTTTTCTAATAATATATTTCATTTTTTAACTACACAAATACCATGTATAATTATAACTTGTATCATTTGATAATTATATACATTCTTTAAGTGTAAGTTAAAATTTATGAATGTTTTTTTTTTTTAAATAATAGCTAAATTCTTGTGAGTATGACTGTTTTATATTTGTTATTAGATTTGTTTCAGGGATAGTTCTGCTGGTTTGGTTATAATATTTTTTCTTTCTCTATAGATACAGTATTACTCCATTGTATAGATGTTGAAGGTTTTGATGAAAGCATTCCTTTGACTAAATTTATATTGAACTTATGTGAGTCATTCAATGTTTTCAAAAATGAAAGAACCCTGTTCTTGAACCTTAAAGATCTTCTACAAGCCATTGAACTTTGCTTGGGGAGATCAGCGTGCAAAAGTGTAAGAAATTACTTTTTTTTATAAATTATTATTACAAAACAATATAGTAAAAAATTATTTATTTTGAAAATGTTTTTTTTTATAATATTATTGATTTTTAATTCTGTTGTTTTTTACTGTTAAATAGGCCATACTTTCCTAATTTCATGATATTGTATAAGCTCAATAATTTCTTTTAAGGAATTTTATTTTATTACTTAAGAATTATTGTTTTTTACTCGTATGAGAGAGAATTATAATTAATATATTGTCAAAAGGCAATTATAATATAAATGATGATTATAATGCAATTCTTTTTCATTACCTATTGTGTATGTTACTTAAATATTTAATATGCAAGAAGGTTGCATTATGAGTTTCATCCATTTCTAATAAAAAATCTTCTCTAAAATATATTTTCTTTCTTGTAGAACAAAATGTTGCTTTCTTTTGATTATTTACCTCTTAAATTTCGTGGGTTATGAATCTAAATACAGTTTTGTGCTTAAATGTTGTCATTTAGTACAAATTAATGTTTTACTTGACATCATTTGGCAATCATCATTTTGGCTATGATGTACTATCTTTTAAATTAGGAAGTTCCTTTTTTAAATGTTTATGTGAGGGTAAAATCCTAGGAGAGCCCACACCCTTGGCGACAAAACGAAGAAAGCGCCAAGCCAGAACGAGATGGCGCCAAGCGAAACCGACAATGGCGGCAAGTGAATACAGAGAGATAAGGTGGATGCGTAATGAAAATATATGTAAACAATACAGAAATTAAACATTTAAGATAAAAAAAAATATATAAAAACAGCACTTATTTTCTTACTGCTGATCTTTTCCGAGTGGAGGGTACAGCGTAACGACTGATTTTAAAAAAGTCTTGAAGGTCTCATCGCTAAGTGAATGATCGTGTGAGCGCTGCCATTTTTATTCTACGAGGTAATGGTCGAACATACCTTCGGTGTGGCTGGTGCAATTTCGAAGAAAACGTTTTATTGTCGACCATGTTACATCATGCCGATCGTTACATTTAGGACATTCATAACTAAGCAATAAATCCTTCCTTCATGCACCATTCAATCAATTCTTTCTAACCTTTCACATTCAACAAAGTAAAAAATTCTAAGATATATTCCTTCACACACACAACCATTCCAGCCCGGTTCCCCAAAACATAATGAAATTCGAAATGCCCGCCGACAAAATACGAAATTTCCAGAAATAGGTTTACCATATCTAGTGTATCAAAATAGGGTTACCAAGATGGCACAATTATCGCCAACCCAAAATAATTCGCGCCAAGGGTGTGGGCTCTCCTAGGACTGAACCGAAGCGAGATTTCATTAACTACGGTTTTATTCATGCAATGGCTTTTGAAACAAGTTTTCAGATCGAAATATATAAAAAGATAATTTAAAATAATAGATAAAAATTTAACAAGTGGAGGGAAAAATTGGCCTAAAAACCAAAAATTTATTTCAATGTGTCTCATCTTTCTTTTTTTTTACTTGAATACCCCTTGATTTATCATCACTGTTTCGCTAACTCCAATCTCATTTTGTATAATTGTTAACATCTACATGTGCATGTATAGTAATAATACTATAATATAGAGAGATTTTAATTTATGCAAAAGTATGTTCATGCAAAATATGTTAATGTGTTATGCAAAAATGTGTTCATTGGTGATTATACACATTTAATTAATTTTAAAGATATATATATATATTAAAATTATAATACATTCTACAAAAATATAGTATGATTGGGTATTCTGTGGTACAATAACTTTAAAAAATACATTTGTTTAATTTTCTAGTTATATATTTTAATATTTATTTCACTACATAAAATTATTTGAAAACAATGATTCACTTATATTAATTATATAAAAAGTATTAATAGCTATTCTTAACAGAAAATCATGGCTTCATAAAGGAATATAACCTGAATTACATAATATGATCCATTCTCTGTTACAATCTTTTTACTATATTTTTCTTTTGTTCAATCTATCTATCAATATCCCCACCATTACATCTTTTTTCTGCATACATCTGAGGAGGCGCATTTCCGGAGGACAGAACCTGTGACCTACGAATTCGTAAGCATGTAACATACCTCTAGACAAAAGTGATCATCTCTGTCCGGAGGCCATTATTGGCTTATATAGAAACCGCTAAACATCTGAGACCATTTAATGTACCCCTTGGGGTATCAGTGGTAAATTATGTGATGGATGAATTTAAGTTTTTAATGTTGTTTATTTAGGTAATTTCGATGAATTTCTTTTGAAACAACATTTGTTACTGTGTTGTAACTTCGATGAGGGGCTGTTAAGGCCAGTGGCGTAATGAAGAATACTAATGCCTCCCTGCAAAATCAAGTTTTGGGCCACAAGCCCAAAATGTACATGATATCAGTCAGGTTTGGGGCCCCCACAATGCGGGGGTGTACGTTACTCCACTGGTTAAGGCTGGATCACTGATGTGAAGATTGCATTAGGAAGACATGATGCTCGTTATGTGGTACCTTGAAAGTTCCGATAGTAGGTTTGAGAGAGTGTGTTGGAGCGTCTTGGGGCATCATAGAGAGTTTGTTGGTTTCCCCTTTTTGTCTCTTCAAAGGTAGAATACGTCACGCCCAAAACAGCAACATCTGAGACAGAATCATTTCTGTTTGAAAGTTGCCAGGATTACTATCCAGCCATTGATCCTTGTTAACCCTCATGCAGTGGACTCTGAAGTTGGAGATTGACGTTGGAATATCGCCCGTCACTTCTCTGTTGGCTGGATAAAGAGAGTTCAAAGGTTAACTTGCCTTGGAACACATGCGTCGGATTGCCCTGTCTTGAATACTCTCTCATGGGAAACTATGTGACTGTTGGGAAGTCATTAGTTCCCTAACAGGAAATTGGTCCTTTGGTGGAGACCGCCACAACTTTATAAGAAAAAAAATTACATTTAGGTAAGTAACTACTTGTAACATTTATTCTTAAAGCAATTTTTTTTTCTTTTCTAGGAATGTTCTGAATTAAAAATACCCGAAGAAGAAATTATACAGTGTCTCCAAACTTATATTGAACAATTTAAGTATAAAGATGAGATTTCTTTGGAGAATAATGTTTTAAATTTGAATACTTTTATTGAAGAAAATAATTTTGCTGACTTATGGTTGATAAACAACAAATTAAGTGAACAGAAAATCAATAATAGTAATTACATGGATCAATTGGCTCATTCAAATTATTTGATACTAGGAACTTTGCCGTCAGAAATATTTGTAAGTTTTTTAAACTACTTTATTGTTTTAGTTAAAAAAATATTGTTTAGAAAACATTTTTGTGTATCTCTATTAATAGTTAGGTTTTTTAAAAAATTATATCTGTTTAACTCTCTTTTAAATTATTATTTTTTGTAAGCAAACCTCATTTTAGATGGGAGTAAAGTATATTGTGTAAAAATGCACTTTATGGTTCTTATTTGAATATATATATACAAAATCGAATAGTGCAATCTGAAATTATAAGAAATTTTAACCATTGAAGAATTTACTATATTATATCTATTTAGCAAAATATCATTAGGTTATTGACCATTGAGGAAAGGGTTTTAAATGTTATTGTGGAGACTCCTTTGAATTCCAGCCTTCAAGGAAGTCCTTCAAGTACTTCAACAAACACATCTTCAAATATAGAAGTAACATCAGAAATTATTGAGATAACAGGTATTTCTCTTGTCCCAGAAAGTGAAATGAAACTTGGATCTGCTACTGAGGTAAGTCTTTCTGACTGAATTTATTCTTTCTCTTTTCAAATCAGCATTATTTCATAATTAATGGGGAAAAAATCACATCAAATTGTTTCTATGACCACAAAATTGGAAGGTATAATATTTTATATATTTTCCCATTACATTAGCAGCAATAATTGCAAAATGTATTGCAAAATTCTAATTGTATTGTTGCTGAGGGAGGAGGGAGTGTGCTACAAAAAATTGCTAAAAGCTTATTAGTTCCTTTATATTTTTTGCAGCACACTGAATGTTTACAGAAAGTATGTGGCTATATAGGCATTAGTACTTAAACATTGAAAAGAATATTAATAATATCAGGTAATAAACCATGTTTTTGTGGATCAATAATATGTTAAAAATAGAAATGTAGTCAGCAGTGAAAACATTTTTTTAATGCTACTCTTTGAATGGAAAAAAAAAAATTTAATTTTTCCCTTGGATTAAAGATTCCATAACGATGGATTATTTTATATCTTGCAAAAGTAAGGCAATATTCAAATGATTTTGATGTGGATGATGAAAAATTATGAGTCATTTTGAAGGAAACCTAAAGCAGTTTACCTAGATTTATTTCATTGCCAAAATTTTAGACTTCATAACTATGATGTTTAAATCGAACCTAAGGTAGAATCCTGTCCCATTGTCCTCATGTAATATATCTTTAAAATTGCTTCCATATATAGGCAATTAAAACCCCCGAATGATAACGAAATCGGGGGATACAGTTTGGTGTTGCAGCTACATAACTATCATATCTATCCAAAATTTAATTGCACCACTGGATACCTAAAGGATCAAAGAATTTATTACTCTAAGTAAGGACTGTGACTCACCGCGCACAGTGGATGGGGGAGCACCGCCATTTTGAGGTAAATTTGCTGCATATCGAGATTTTCATTTAATATAACTTTTGACTCGGAGAAGCTATGACGTTCGTTTTAGTTTCAATTAACAGTATTCATCAAAATCTATCAATTGTATATAAAGCATTAGTGTAATAAGGTGTTAAAATAAAAAAAGTATTACCAAAAATATATAATGTCGGCCCATATGTGACAAAATGCCAAGTCCAAATACAGAAATCATATACCGTTGAAAAGGGTGTCTCAAGAGCAATCGAATAGAATCAATAACTACCATATGGGTGAGTCATGCAGTGCCGGGAACGTAAAAGAATGAATGTGACCGAGCGGATCAACAACGGTGCCAGTACATCCGCAGCTGGGGCAGTTGAAATTATGCAAGTGGATGATAAAATCGCTTCTATATTGACTCTGGACTGTGTAGGTATCGATTAAGTACGATGGTCGTTTATGAAGACATATTAGGCAGCAGCTAGTGCACGTTTAATTATGACATTTGTCAACAATCCATTCAAACATGAGTGTGATGTGTGTGATTGTCTATGGTTTTTGTGCTCATTGAAGCCAACAAAAGAAAAATACTTGCCACTGCATAATACTTTCCATGAAGAACTAGTGGCTGACTTTAAACTGTGCACTATGTGTAAAAACTCACTGGACTCGGTCAAAGTTTCCACATTGTCAAACGGATTTGTGTATCCTCCTAAGCAACACAGGTTGAATGCATTAGATCCAATTAGTGCACGTTTAAGTATAACCGTGACTTTTATTCATGCAGATACGTTGGTTGTGATGCCATTAATGTACCCATGGATATGGACACAATGATGCAGCAGCTAACACTTCATTTGAATGATGATCAGGTGTTCAATTTTAACGAAGAAGAACATGATACATAAATCTGTTTATGAGCGACGTGGTCACAAAGTCAGTGGTAAAAGCTGGGTTACAATTCTTACTGGGTCCATCATTGCATAAGAATTACAAGATTACAGTACACGTGAATTCTTTTCATGCTAACACAATAACCAGTTGTGGGGCAGCCAATGCCATTGGTGATGATCTGATCGAGCATCTACAGTGTGTCAGAAGTGCACCGAAGTTGGAGATTTTGCTTGCAAGGCAAAATTTAGCAATCAGCGAGACTTGGATGGAAGATTCCATGCCAGTGAATGTGCCTGGTTTTGATCTGAGATAATCTTATAATACTGCTAAGTGCAGACAAATTGCAATTACATCATCGGTGGTGGTATCATCATCATCAAGTCGCAAAGCCAGTGGAGTCCTCATATATCGCAATATCAATAGCTTCAATGATTGTATTAGAATTAATATTAATGTGATGCAGGCAGAAAGAAACTTGCTTGACGTGTTTAGAGAGGAAGCAGTAATAGCTTGAACATGCCAAAGCAGCTTGTGAAATTTTGCATGGGAGATTTTTCTTTGAACCCAAATCAGGAATACCATCAGATGTCAGTAATGAAGTGCTATGCAGTATTATCAGAATAAATCCCACATTAACTTCTATAGAAGTGGGCTTCAAGCTTGGAATTCATCAGATTACTGCTTTGGATTACATTAAAAGGCTTGGTTTCGTGTCCAAACTCTGTTTGGGTGCCACACGAATTAAGCACAAAAAATTAAATGGACATAATTTCAATATCTTCTTCAAACCTTATTCATCACAAAAGGGAAAATGTTTTGGACCACTAGGTGACTGGAGATGAAAAGTAGATTTTGTACTAACACGAGGTTAGACAAAAAGCATATGTTTACAAAAGGGAGACACCATCATCCACATCCAAATCTGGCGTGCATCCGAAGAAGGTTATGTTGTGTTGTTGGTGAGACAGCAAGGGTATAGTGCACTATGAGTAGCTGAAAGGAAATAAAACGGATGTTACTGTTCAGAACTTGATGCCTTGAATAAAGCAATTCAATATAAATGTCCATCTTTGGCCAACGGAAAGGGTGTGATTTTTCGTCACGACAATGCTAGACTACACTAGGCAAGAAACACTGTGTAAAACTTTCTTGAGGGAAATAAATACTGAAGGCACCTATTGTGCTGACCTTTTCCTGTATCCAAGAATGTCGTTGATGATCTTTTGAGGAAGGTGGATGACATGATTAAAGCAAACCAGCCTATCACTATCGATGGAGTTGTGGAAGAACTGGGAATCGGACATGAGTGAGCTCAAAAGACGCAAAGCCCTGAATTTTTCCTGGAGGGCTTTTTGAAGTGGTAGACAAATCAAGTGGTAGGACAAATGCCCCAATGTACTTGGTACTTACTTGGAAAAATAAAGAGAGAGTTATACCTTATCTTTAATGTCTCATTCTATGTTTCGACTTTCATACACAACTCTGCCATAGTCGATAGGGGAAACTTATTTCCGACTCACTTGTAAATTATGAGGGAGCCCAAATGGCAGTGGAAGAAGAATATTTTGTCTACAAAACAGAGGACTTCTTTTCCAGGGGGTTAAGCTGCTAGAACACTGGCAGACAATTATAACTAACAAAGGACATTATATTTTGGATTAAAATATAGAAAAATATATAAAAAGCAAAAAAAATTACAGAAAAAATGACAGAACTTCCCTTATATCTCAAATAATTGCATTTCTCTACTTTCCATTTATAATATTATTGAAATTGATGCTAATATTTCTCATGTTTTGTGACAGGAATTCATTGAAGAGACCATTTTATCATTTCTGAGTCTCCTTGTTAATAGTCGCAGTGAGCTTGCACTTTCAAAAGCTATGATTTCACCAATCATTGATTTGAGCCATAAAGCATTCACTGAATTAAGGCATCTTTCTGAAAAAAAAGAAATGCCCATGTGTCAGGTAATTAGTATTTATCTGTAAATAATAAATTGTCATTAATGTATTAACCATAATTATTGTATTAAATAATTAATCGACTCAACAAACTGCCGCCTTTCACCTAAATGATGATCTTGTCATTGTTGCCAGTTGGCATATAGCTCGAAATTCTGAGTTTTTTTGGGGGACAATATTTGACAATTAAAATTATTTGGATCACGGTTTTAGTTTGGGTCATGGCATACAGTCAAAAACGAGATGAAACTTCCTACCAAGGCCCTGGGTACGGGCCATTGTTTCATTTTATCTCTTTTTTTCTTTGCCCATTTTATCTCTTTTTTTCTTTGCCCATTTTATCTTTGAGAGTAACTTGTACATTTTTTCTTTAAGAGCTTTTTTAATGCCCTGTTGAAATTATCAATGAACATATTTAAATATAGTGACTTAAAATAACCATATTCATCTTCCAAATAAAGAAATATATGTGTTTTATTAGGTTGTTTGGAAAGTAATTTTTCATTTTTTCCCAACACATCACAGTAAATAAAACGGAAACAATCTAATGTTCCTTTTGCAACCCAGTACTATTTGATCCAGGGGTTGGGGATCACTGACTTAAACAAAAAAGGCCAGAATGAGAACAACAGGAAAAGTGCAGTGTTTCACCAAGTTATAATGCAAGACCTCATACAAATTTGGTAACTCATCAAAAGCTTTTACAGCTTGATTGAGATATACTGCCACACCCACCATATTCTCCAGATCTAGCACTTTCTGATTATTATTTGTTCTGGTCTACAAAATTTTTTAAGGGTCAAAATCTTTATTTCAAATAAGGAGGTAAAAAATAACCTGGACCAGTTTTTTGCCAGCAAAGAGCAAACATTTTATGAGCGTGGAATCATGCTACTGTCAGAAAGATGGCAAAAAGGTAAAAATGGACTAAAATGGAGAACACATAATTTAACAAAATATTTATTCACTACATAAAAGTTGTATATATTTCATTTTCACACACAAAAAAAAAACACTTTTGGAATAACCCAACATTAAAGTGACAAAATGCAAGAAACTTCGTTACAATGACTTAAAAACATTTGTTCAAATACTTTTCCCCCACATTTATGAAAAGTAGGGGTTTTGCCTCTTAGTGGGTGTGGTATGATTTAAATAAAAAATTTTGATTCAGTGGTTTTCGCAATTTTTTTGTTTGTTATCTATGTGTATGTATTTGTTAAACAGAATGCTTTCTCAAAATATACTTAAAAAAGATTAAAAATTAATGAAGTTATTCCTACAATAATTGACGCACACATTTGGAATTTAATTTACATTTATGTTGAATTATGTATAACAAAACTGCTCTTGCGCTAAAAAACCCCACAATCACTCACTCATGTATAACAAAAATTCATCCGATTTTTTAAAAAAATTTAAGTATTGCTTTGATTTAAGAAAGCATACCAACATGTATTAATAGCAATAGTTAGAAAAATATTTGGCTCAATAGAAAAAAATAGCCTTAACATTTTAAATTTAAAAAATAAGGATTTATTTATTTATTCTGAGATAAAAAGGAGTTAAAGGTTTATATTTGTTATATCGGGATGTGTGAATAAGAACAAACATAAAAGTTATCATCTCTGGATTTTTTTTAACTTAGAGCTCTCAAATTTTGTGAGATAATAGAAAATATATAAAGAATAATTTTGTCTTTTCAACTGGTATTGGTCTCTTAAATTATACTGCATCCCTTAAAACCTTCAATTCTGTGTATTTATGTTAGATTTGTTTTTGACAAAAACTGATGTAAAAATCATATAATAATTATATGTATACTAGCCACATTATCCACCCGCTTCCCTGGGTATTTCATGATGTTATATGAATATATAATATTTATATATAAATTATTGATATCTTACCATTAATAATTCAATTGTATTGAAAAATATACTTACAATTCTTGATTCAAAAAGGAAAGAACTTCTAAATAATAATTTATAAAATTGAAGCAGAATTGTCTTTTACTCTATCGTAACCCCCTCCCAAGTGGATTTCCACAAAACCCATTTTTAGTGGATTTCTTCTCAATAAAATAAACATGCTTGCCAAATTTTAAGTCTAAATCTAATAGATCAAAAATGGAATTTTTTTTATCAATAAGCTCCAGTAACCACCTTTGATAGTCAATTTCTGAAAGACCTGTTCAATTCAACAGTAGAGATATACATACCAAATTTCATTACTGTAGGTCTAGTTGTTCAAAAACAGGTATTTTTTTATCAATACGCTGCAAAAGATTTCCCTCTCCTCCATAGTAGTCGACTTCTGTAAAGTCCTTTCTTAGTGAATTTCCATTCAATAAAAGTAACATGATACTAAATTTCATTACGGTTTTGATAACGAAATTTTTTTATAAATAAATCCCAGCAACTCCCCCCACGCCCAATAGGAGTCAATTTCCATAAAATTCGTTCTTAGCGAATCTATATTGTCTACCTAGTTATCAGAAAGCGTAACTCCACAAAATGAAATAAGACTTAATTCCATCTAGTGGAGCATTTTGAAGCCTATCCATTGGATTACTTCATATGTCCTACAAAAATATCGCTAATTCATAAATGCATTAAAATAATTCCCGTGCATAGTAAAATTGAACAGTTTGTACTTGCTTTTGTAAAGTTCATCCAAAAGGAGTTATGCATTCTGATAGTTAAGCTGACTATATTCAACAAAAGGAAGTCTACAAGTCTGTAGGTCTAAAAGTTCAAAAACAGTAATATTTATCTCCAACACCCCTTAAGCCCTTGCATCGACCTTTCAGGTCTATTCTCTAAACACTTTTTGTAGTGGATCTCTGCTACATGAAAGGAAGGGGCCTACTAAATTTCTAGCATGTAGGTCTCATAGTTCAAAAATGGGAATATTTATATATAACACCCCTTAAGCCCTTGCGACACCCCTTGGAGTTCAATTTCTTTAAAACCCTTTGTGTAGCGAATCACAGCTTTATAAATGGAACATGCCTACCAAATTTCAAGTTTGTAGGTCCAATAGTTCAAAAATGGTAATATTTATCTATAACATGGCTTAAGCTCCTGCAATGCCCCTTAGAATTCATTTTTCGCCAAACCCCCTTTTGTAGCAGACCTCTAATCCTTGAAAGGAACATGCCAACTAAATTTCAAGTTTATAATTTGTTTCATGTATCATGAGTTCGAGCCTAGTACTGCTTTAGACCCACTGTACAGAGGGGCTGATGTACATTAAGTATGTTGAGGCTCAAACGTCCTCCTTGGTGTGGTGTAGAAGTTAGGAGAGGGGAGGATGCCAACTCAGATGTCACCCTCGTCACTTAACATGGTTAAAATTACAAGGTCCGTCGCGCCAAAAGCCCTTGAGTAGCTGAATAGTGTGATGCTAATATACATTCACTCATATATTTTCAGACTTTTCAACAGGTAAAAGAAAAATTAAAATAGTAAGCAAGCTTGAAAATTCTTTTGTTATATTTCTTCAAAATAATTCTTTTAAAATTTTGTTTGTATGCTCTGTATTACAAAAATCAGCATTCATGTACCTTATTTATAATGAATGAAATTAGTTTATTTATTTATTCATTTGTCATGATAATAATAAATATTATTATCTATGCAGACAGCTATTTCATATGTTACTAAAATCAAATTGGGTGGAAAAGGCTATGCACCTCCACCAGATTGTCCTATGTTGCCTCATTTTAAGAAATTAGAGCTTTTTGTTGACACATTAAACCAGATGCAGACTCTTATCGAAGAAGATTTAACTCCTGTGTGAGTACAAAATTAATATATTCTTTAATTTTTTTTTTTTCCATCCTTAAAGCAAATGCTATGCAATTAATGAAATTTGTAAAATATATGTACCTTTAAGTTATGATACATACATACTCTACATATTTATCAGTGTAAATATTCCTTTAAAGAATAATTATTTTAAAATATGAATTAAATTAAATTTTTTTAAATGTTTATATCATTGAATATTAGTTTCTAAAAAAAAAAAAAATCTGAGAATCATGCAAGATGTATAATTAGATTACTGAAAAAAATCTCTAAAAAAAATTTGAACATAAGAAGTTTTTATAAAAATACATTTATTTATGATTTTCACAAAAACTGGACATATCCCAAACATCACATACACTGCATTTTTTTTACATTTAATTTTTCTTTCATGTTATTTAGCAGAGTTTGCAGAAGACAAAACAGGTGTTGCCATTCTGTTTATATTATCTTTTGAACTATTCTATTATTGGCACCAAATGATTTAAGATTAATTTCTATATGGCATGATGATCTATCTATTTAATTTCTCTTTTTATTTTAAATATTAATATTGGAATAGATAAATTTACAAATATATTTTTTATTAGTTACAATTACAATATTATATGGATGTTTATGAAAGGATTTGTATTATGGATGTATATTTCGTCAACTTAGCAGAAATGCAAATACAAAACTAAAGAAGTTACATCATTTTTAAAAACAAATCAAACTAAAAATAATGCTTAAAGTTTTATACTCGCAATGGGGATGCTATTTCAAAGCTCATATATGGAATAAATCTAATCCTCATACAATCATTTAAATGGAACACAATTTGCTAAAAATCAATGTTTTGTGCATGTTACAAAACAAAACTTTCAACCTTTGCAATGAATCTATTACAGAAGGTCATTTTTTTCACATTTTATGGAAACCATTTTGTAATTCATTTTCTTGTTTGCATTTTGAGATACAACTTTAGAATAATTGTCTTCTAATGTTTTCTTTTGATTGGAATGTAAAATAAAAGATTTATTTTAAAAATGGCTCCTAAAATTGATACATAGCTTGAAGATTACATAACTGTGCTTTCTGAGGATAAATATTTGCATCAGCAAATTATAAAGCTGTGTAAAAATCACAGTTATTGCATTTCAGTAAAAAATATTTATCATTTATTAAATTTGTAAGGAAAAAACGTGTAGCTGAAAGTAAAAATGAAAACATGACCATAAACTTCATCCTAAGACTTTTCAAACATAGGCAACAATCAAGAAAATAAAGTCTCTGATCCTAAAAGAAAATCCGCCGACTGAAAGATTCATTCCATCAAAACAAGGAATACCTTCCGGCACTGTAATTAAAATCATTTATAAATATTTAAAGTTAAGAAACGTGTTTAAATCTAAAGTTCGTCTCCTTTTTCAATCCCTAGTATTATTTCACTCTTTTCCCATATATATATATTTATATATTTATCTTGTTCAAATTTTAAATTGTTAATAAATACTTTCTGTTCATCCATTCAAGTTCAAATAAATTTTTTTAAACTTGTAGTGGATAATACTTGATGTTAATAGTTTTTTCAAATATTAATTCATTAATTAAATTTTTAAAAAATAAAAGATATAAAAATTTACTATAGATTTTAAATAGGAGTACTAAATTAAAGAATTTCGATTATTTCATATCTAATCTTAAAAGCTGTTTAATTTTTTTTTTTAAATTGTGCTTGTATTTTTGTAAGAAACTATTTTGTATACTAACAGATCAGCTGTTACGAGACTCATCAATGTTTTGAAGAAAAAGTTGTTAAAATGTGGCAGTGACAACTTAAGAACTACTGCAATTGAAACTGTTACTGAAAATCTTCAAAATATTGCTATTAAAGTATTAGATCTACAATTAGAGGTATGTAAAACAATTTTAATTATAAAAATCAAATGCTTAAATACTGTTCTTCTAAAATACATGTTTTAAAAGCAGAGAAAATGTTATGATCTTAAGAGTGTTATGTACAATCGATTCGTATGCTTTATTAATAAAAATACACTTTTTAATGTAATATTTAAATATGTAATTTGTCTGCATCTTCTTGTTTGATTACTGAAAATGAATAAATATTTGCTTTATAACTTTGAAGTAATTTAAAACTTTAAACATTTATAAAAGTTATTGTTGGACATAAAACATTCTTTTTTTAAAAAAAGTAAATAAAATGTTGAACATTTGATGAACTTACATAAGCAGTCACTTTAAATTTTGATTTATTCAATTTGCATTATTTGGTTTTGAAAAGTACTGTTGCTTTTCAAAAATTAAAAAATTGCACAGATAAATATTTATATTTTGTATTAGCAGTTCTGCTATACCTGTATGTGCATATGTTTTAAGTACTTTTCAATAAAATCATTCAAATTACAATATTTTCTCAAATATATTTGAAACTAGTTTATATAATTGGGTTACTTAAAATTAATTTTATTTAATGTGATTTTTCCCCTCCTTATATTTATGAAATGTATATTCATTGTATTTGTACTCTTTTTTTGTTTGTTTTGGGATGCGTTTGCGTTACACTGGTTTGCAAAACTTAAGCAGTAAGTTAAGTTAAACTCTGTCTTTTGCCATAACTCCACAAGAAATCATCTGAGAGACAACATTTTATAAAACAATGCCAAAGGCATAGTTGCGCAAAAATGAATACAATGCATATAGTATGGAATCAAACAAAAAAAAAGGCTTTATTGAACTCATAGTATCGTTACACATGATTGTCCGTCCAAGAGGAAGAACAACAAGCAGATGTTCCTTAGTGTGTGATATGCCTCCCCTTACTGCAATGGCTGCTTCACACCGTCTCTCCATACTCAGTTTTGTCTTGCGGCATGAATACATCCTCCAGGGTCTGGTCAATCCATTCAAGTGATATCTTCAAGCTGCTAAACACCAGTAGTCCAGCGTAACCATGCATTGTTATCCATAAAAATGAAGTCTGGTCCAATAGCACCTCGGAACAGATGCACATTGGGAAGGACCATCTCCTTACAATAGTGATCTCCGGTTACAGAGCCTCTGTTAAAAACATGGAGCTCAGTCTGTCCATTCAACACAATGCCTTCCCAGGCTACAACTCCAGGACCACCGTAACAATCTCTTTCTGTGATGAAACTGTGTCCCGACCTCTCTCCAAATCAATTGGCG